>CABFWB010000950.1:8833-19631 GCA_902151455.1 Timema bartmani
TAAATACCCTATTTTCGACCCTTTTTTTTCTTTTCGCGTTTTTCGCAAAAGCGAATTTACCCTATCTCTAATTATTATTGCTATTTTATAGGTATCGAGTTAATTCCTCAAAAGTGACAGCTGCAGATAACATGACCTGACTTATGAATGAATGAGAGTAGATCTAAGTAGCTTTTATAACTGTCAGATAGAGCCCTTCCTATTAAAATTAGACCACGAACGTGTTGTTAGGCTAACTTAATCATGACATGATATAATCTTCGTGTTTGGGAATATAAAATTTAGACCCCGGCACTATGAAGGTCATTCAAATGACAACAGTTCTCCCTCTGCTTTAAATTATCATGCAAAAAAGGGGGGGGGGGGGAGACTGTTGTCATTTGAATTAGCTTCATGGTCTCGGGCCTAAAGTGGTTCAATCAATTACTTTATTTGGTTGTTGATATTTTAAATGTGTTCCTATAGAGATCAGCTGTCTAAAAAAAATGATATCTTTAAGTTTAAATAAATGGTACGGAACTCCACGCAGACTTTCTCACTCTATTGTTTAAAAATGGAGATATTTACTCAAAATTCGTAATATAATATACACTAGCGAATTCGAGAACAAATTGCGCTATACATTAGTATAACATTTTTTGACTCACAGCTTTAAATTTTATAATTCTATTTTTAAAAATTAACGTCTTTATTTGCATATTTGGACAAATAAAAATATCGATATTGGGTCCCCAAGGGTCAACACTTCGTATTAAAATTTTGAATTCCGATTAAAATTTTAGGCATTTTATTAGGGGATGGTTATCACATTGCTACTAAATCTCTCTTTTATAAATTTTGACCAGTAAAATAGGTAATTATTGACTATTGAGTCTAAAATGAGAGAGATAGATCATTGCTGTACCAGGGGCAGACCCAGGATAGTGGCATTGGGGGCAAGAGACCCCTTCAAGAAATTAAACCAATTAAATCAATGTTAAGGTCACTACTAGTTTTATTGTCACGTAATACTATCTCACTAACCAGATTTCATTTTTTAAATTGTTATTGGTAATATTATTAAATGATTAATATAAGGTAATTATTATAAATACTTAAGACAGTCACATTAAGTATTAAAATGGTGAAAATAGGCTTTAAGGAAATTATCCAAATTTAAGTTGCGCGCTTCTCACCTTGTTGCACAAACCTTGTTTAGGTTAAAATTTATTTTATCATTTGTATTATTTCTATTTCAATGATTAATAATAAATAAAGATCTTTAAAATAATTTATTTTTAAATAACGTGCTTTAAACAAACTCGTTGAATAATACCACAAAGTAAAATTTTGATTTAGAATTAGAAAAAACTAGCTATACCATAGAGTGGAGTTAAAGTTCGATTGTTAGAAATCTGAATAATTCTATCTATTTTGTCTGAAAGTTCTTGGTTCTATACAAATATGTTTCGAATAAAATTTTTGTATTATAAATAGATCTACATATTTTCAATGGTAAGTAATTTCATATCTCAAATAGTTTCTGAAATATGATTTTTTTTAAATGAGAATTTACGCATCAGACCAGAGCCCTTAAAGTCATTTTTCCGAAATATTGAGAGTAGCCATTTGTTTGGAATATTTATAAATGTTTTGAAATGAAATTTAATAAAAATCGTTAGAGCCGATTTTGAGAAAATCGACTTTTTCTCTTTTTGCCCTTCAGTAAACTACCCATTATTTTTAGAGTTAGATATCCAATTCCAAAAACGCCTCGGGGCAACCCTATGAAAACCTTAGATACCAGGTTTTAGCCTGATCGGTAAAATAGTTTAGGCTCTAGTCGGAGATACAGACAGACAAAGGGAAATTCAAAAAACACTTTTTCGGATTCGGGGGGTCATGAAACGTCGAGACTCATCAAATTCTCGAGTTCGATTTTTTTGACGATCACAATACTTTCTCTACCTGTAAGATAGCGAGAAAGTAAAAAGAAGCCAGTTAGTCATATATTATCTGAAAAGGTCTCAAACCACACAGTTTAAATTAAGATTTTTCAATAATACCAAAGAGTATTCACAAAAGTACGTCTTATTGATTATTATTTTCTTGGAACTTTATTTGCTAATAGAAACATAACATTTTAATTGATAGCTATCACAATAGTCCGAGCTATTCGTGAAACTTTTAAATTCTCTTATCGCTGGCTCGGGAACCACCTAGATAGCTATGATAACACCTGGTGACACTTGTAACCATATTTCCCGTCCAGGTTTATCAGATATCCCACGCACATGACCTGTTTTCCGAGATTGTGAAAGTTACATAAATGATTAGATATCAAAACGTGGGTTTTTAATAAAAAACAATTCGTATATTTTTATATTAGTGCGTTTAAAGCTGAGTATATTAATGAGTTAATGAAGTTAGTACCTAAGATTGTATACACCCGGTTGAGATTTGAATATTTCTCTCTCCAACACTGAAAAATTCCAGTATTGTTGGACTGACGCCTTTTACCATGTGATCATCGGGACGAGTCCTTAAAAATAAATTTATTTCATGAATGGCAAAGAGATAATAGGCGTTTTCTAGAATAAAATCTCACAGATCTTGTTTTTTTTTTATTTTTCAAGATTTATAACACTTTTAATCCATTTAAAATGGACTACAACACAAAATAATAATATATTAATCAAATATGTTTGCTTTACAAAGGTTTAGCCAAATACATACTTTTATTATGTTTAATTTTTAAATTTTTATGGGAAATTTTGTATTTCCTAAGCCAGGAATATCTTGGACATGAAAACAAAGTCGCATATTAAGGAAAATTTACCGGTTTTTGCATGGTCCAAGGTGGCACTTTGGTAGAAGACTGGACCGCTGATGGCGGGGAGATCGTAGTTTGAATTTCAGTCGGGCGTATTGAAGGTGGTTTTTCATAAATAGTTTTCTACTCATCCTCCAGGAAAATGCGGATATGCTTCCTCTAAATTCAACCTTACCAATCTCTCACACACTACCAACATTAGTTAAAATGCGTATAACTCAAACAGGTAGTAGGACGCAGTGAACCAAATAATTTCTTGAGGAAGTACTGTGTTAACACCAACTATATTTAGAACCAGGATTATTAATTGAATTGGTATAATTTGTTTAATATGAATAACATTAAAAAGTGTGTTTACGTTAATTATTAAACAAGGGAGTGCTTTGTGCATACCACCATTGATTCACCTCGGATACATAACTTGATTTTGTTCTAATTTGAACAACTTTGGTCTGTTTAATATTGAGTGTAAAGTAAAGATTAATAACAATTAATATATGCTTTGCACACCAAGCTTTGCTGATACTATTTTTAACATTCTTTAGCAAAATTTAGACATTATTTTGTTTTATTCCAAAATATAGATATTCATTTTATTCCGCACCCGTATATTAACATGTACTGTACAGTACACGGAAATCGAACCCGTGTCCACTAGATTGAATTTGATTCAGCTATCAGGATTGATCTTGTGAACAACCATCACGTTTCAGTTTTTCAGACACATGAATTAAATGTATGTGTAGGTTTAGTCATATATCTGAATATTCCCACACGCCCGGGTTATACCCATTTTAACCACCCTAATGGGATGAGGAAAGGTAGAACTAAGAGGAAATTTAACCGCATTTGTCTGGAGGAAGAGTGGGAAGCCATTTAGTAAAAAACACCCCCAGTAAAGTTAACCAGTATTCAAACCCATACCGGCAAACCAGGCAAGACGATCTTGACGTTTAGTCCGCGTGCACACCAGCGTAGATTATTCCCAATCAGTTGATGTCAACTTCAACCAGTGATTTATATATTCTGACACCACTGATAATTATGGCATGATGTTGATAATTGTGAATAAACACTTTAGATTAATTTGGTATCGGCAAACTTTTTCATTTTTTTTTTTTTGCCTCATAATGGTAGACCTAAGGAATATTAAACTAATCCGTAGAAAAATTAGTGTTTGCCTGTGTTTGTTATAAGTTTTCTTGAGGTTCGTTGATTAGTTTAAAGGATGTAAGGCACTAATACATGTGTTTAAAATAAATGGTACGGTGGTGCACCGCACAGATTTTCTCTCTCTCTTTTATTTTATTACTAACAGTTTGACTTGTTATTCACACGGGAACCCTGAGTCAAAACAGCTATCTACAAGTAGGATGTTCTATATTCAGCTTCCAACCTTTTTATAGTTCCACCCTGCTCATACCTGAGCTAGTTCTGGCAATAACAAACCAATTATGTCAATCAATAAATTAAAATAAATTAAAAATATTACTTAGCCCACTAACTGAATGCAGGATAATATATATTACTTTGATATCATGTTGGAAAAAAGTGCATTAGATTTCACCAAAGAGAATAAATAAGATAATAGACAGTGTTACAGAAACATATTGAGTAAATGAGCATCTTGGTTTCTCAAGCTATGTCACCGAGCTCTTTCACCAAAGGTTGTTTATGTTAATTTTATGTCGTTATTAGATAGCTTATCCTTAGATTTCTATCGATGCAATCGCAACGCTAATGGACGCCCTTTAAGATAATCTATGGTTTTTGTGTTCGTTTATCTTTAGGTTTTTCATCTGCCTATAGATATTTTTTTTACCGTGTCGAGAAAGTTTGTTTCTAATTAGCAAATTAGCAAATTTGATCCATCTCCAAAACCGAATTTCTCAGGCCCCTATTTTGATATTGGGATTCTAGAGTAGTCCATCTAACTTCTAACTAAATTTTAAAAAAAATCCACAATTATAAGGTTGTTAATGTTAATTTGGGAAATGTTCAGTCCAAACGATTTTACGGGCCCCCTATTTGAGGTTGTCTCTATACATTAACTCAAAATATCCATTTTCTACTCCACCAAAAAGTGTTTTTTCCCGTATTAGCTTTGTAAATTTATTGAGCACTACTTCCCCTACCTATTTTGTGGTCCTTCATTTTGAAATTTAAAAATGACTGTTTGTAGTGGACCTTTTGGATCTGACATATTTCAATATTCTACCACACAGAGAAGTTGTTTCTATTAGTTTTGGGAATGTTAAACTTCCCCCACCCCGTCCCAATTCCTCCAAATGTTACGAAAAACTTCCAAATTTTAGTACTTATTTGGTTATCTGGAATGGTCCTTTTCTTGACTACCAAATTAAAGTTTTCTACTACACACAATAAACAGTATTTTTAGTTATACCCTTCCCTACTACCATTTCCTGAAGTCCTATTTTAAAAATTTTAATTTTCAGACTTTTATGGCTATTTGGAATAGCCCCTTTGCCTACTTGCTAAATTTCAGTTTTTTTTATCACATTGAGAAATATGCTGGCTGTTTCTATTAATTTTGAGCCCCACCCCCTCCTGCGCTTGCACCTCGGGACTCATTGTGTGAGTGCCGTACACAAATTAATGTCATATTCGTACTATACGACAAAAAAAAAACCAACTGTCAAATATAATCGAGATAGGAGGAAATAAAAGTTCCCAACTCTTTATATCACTCTCCAATCTCTCAGGTGATAACATAAAAAAAAAACAGAAAAAAAGTTACTCACCCAATTCTAGGAAGGAGCCCTCATTTAAAATTTCAAGGCTCAGTGTCTTCTGGTCCAAAATATACATAAGTGAATTTTGTACACTTTCAAACCCTCTTTTTCATCCTTTAGAAATAGAATTTTGCAAAACCCTGTTTTATCTCTTTTAAAGGGCTTAATTTCAGAACAAAATTTCAAGTTTCCAAGTCGAAGGTTTGAGGAGATACGGTGATTAGTGATTCAGTGAGTGGATTCAATCCCTGACCTCCTTGTCACCGGGAAAGTATACCTTATGAGACTGATGCCTTTGTCCACGTGACCACAATTGCATTTTATTTTTATATATAGATAGAGACATTTACTAAAAACTCGTAAGATTTGTGAAACCAATGTAATCTGTAGCAGTAGTATTCTACCAAAGGGCATAAATGAAATAATATACATTTTTACTAAAACATTGAGATAATAGAGTCATCTCTGTCCACCAAAGATAGTAAAAATTAATTTCCTATTTTCAAGGTTATGAATAAGAAATTTATATATTTGCTTATTGCTCAGAAACTATTTGTTTTATAAAAAATATTTCAAGTAGAAGATTGTTCTATTAAATATTACTACAACTTTACACTGAGTGATAAGTCATTTCGTAGCTCAAATAGTTGCTAGTATATGTTACAAATAGGAAAGTTCTCCATATTTAAAGTATCCTCAAAGTCATTTTTATGGGAAAATGAAAATTAATATTTTGTTTGTAATAGTAAACAATGACTAGAAACAAAATGCAGTCAAAATTACTTGAACATATTTCAAGAAAATATATTTTTGGCTCTCTTTGCCCTTCTTAATTTTAGGGTTGGATATCCAAATCAAAAAATTTCTCGGAAGAACCTTATGAAAAGCCTAGAGAACAAGTTTTAGGACAACCGGTAAAATGGTTTCGGCTCTAGACTGAGACACAAACAGATAGATAGATGGCATTGCGGTTTCAGTGGATCATGAAACATCGATATTTATCAAAATCTAGAATTCATTTTTTTGACGACCTCAATAATTCTCTCTCCGAGAGGTAAAAGGTTAGGTCAAAAGACTCTTGATTTTGAAGTTCATTCAATTTAATTTATGTGAGTATTTAACGTGCACTTTCTGAACCAACATTATATCAACACACGAGAATTTCTATGAGCGTAAATGAAAGATCCTTAAAATTTTGCTGGGAAAGGTATTTTAACATAGCTTCCAGGGTTGTTTCACATGCCAAAATCGACAGGGTACCTTTACATCCCCTCCGAAGGAAGATGTGCTACAGGGTTTTATCACTCAATAAAAATCCATGGACCCCGGCTGGGTTTGAACCCACGAAAATTGTGTTCTGAGGCAAGCATTTTACCCCAAGACCATAGAAGTTAACAATTCTGAAGTTAGCATTGTGTGATAGTCATTAAACTAGAGCTGAGTAGGGATGTGAAAAAAGTATCGATACTTCACTAATATAGATATTTTTCTTTCGATATTAGTTTTTTTTTACCCGATGCTTTCTTTCCAATAATTTTACTGATATTAGTACTCACATTCCAGTATTGGATAGGTATAGAAAGAAACAACTTTTTTGTTGTAATCACTCGGGATGGATATTGAATGTTTATTAGTGACAATTCTCACTCATTTTCTGCATGACAAGCGAGAAGAAACTCTGGCATTCAATTTATGTTATTCCATCATAAT
This sequence comes from Timema bartmani, assembly GCA_902151455.1. Classification (NCBI taxonomy): domain Eukaryota; kingdom Metazoa; phylum Arthropoda; class Insecta; order Phasmatodea; family Timematidae; genus Timema; species Timema bartmani. The sequence continues at coordinate 16,109 of CABFWB010000950.1, forward strand.
TCCATCATAATTCATATCAATACATCCTGTTTCCTTACCGGGCGACGGGGCGAGTGGCAATCAGTCTACTACCCCTTCCTTTATCAATGAGCACGGTCATCAAAAAACAAACAAAAGAAGCTTTTGTAGAACTCAGTCAACTTAAGGATGCTCCAAATAAACGAGGCAGAAAAGTTGTGCGTTTCGATACCGATACTGTTATCGGTACTTTTCTTTCTATACTAGTACGGTAGTCCGATACAACATCCCTAGAGCTGAATAGTGGCCGGGTAGCTGCTCACCAACGTACTTCTTAAATAGGCAACTCTCAATACAGGAGTAGTTGGCAAATTGCCAGGACAAGCCATCTCACGGAGTCTTTCTTCTTAAATAGGCAACCCTCCATACAGGGGTAGTCAGCAAATTGCCAGGACAAGCCATCTCATGGAGTCTTTCTTCTTAAGTAGGCAACTCTCCATACAGGGGTAGTCAGCAAATTGCCAGGACAAGCTGTCTCACGGCGTCTTTCTTCTTAAGTAGCCAACTCTCCATAACAGGGGTAGTCGGCCAATTGCCAGGACAAGCCATCTCGCGGCGTCTTTCTTCTTAAGTAGCCAACTCTCCATAAAGGGGTAGTCAGAAAATTGCCAAGACAAGCAATCTCACGGCGTCTTTCTTCTTAAGTAGCCAACTCTCCATACAGGAGTAGTTGGCAAATTGCCAGGACAAGCCATCTCACGGCGTCGTAGCTAAAATTTAACAATATTCGGCTATAGTGTGAATCTAAGCAGTAAATTGTCCTTGGTATTTTTTTAAGTATGTACTAAATATATTTTTTATCACCTCGTCTTAATACCAGTTCAAGAAATACGCATATAAGATGATTGCTCTAACGGGTTAGGGATGATGAAGGAAGCATTTTCGAGGTAATCTACCCGTATTTGCTTGAAAGGAAAATGGGAGATGATTTAATAAAAACCACCGTCAGTAGGCCCGATCGGTATTTGAACCTTGATCTCCCAATATTCAGCAAGGCAGTCCAACACGAGGGTTACACCTTAAACCATTCGACCACTGAAGCTGGTTGTACTATAATTATTTTGGGTGTACCTAATAGTAAGTATCTTGATAGTTGTAAAAATAATTTCATGTTCAAAATTTTAAAGGAAAAAAATACATTATTTTTATTCACTAATTTGAAAACGTTTCTGATTCTATACTCTTGAAATATCTTTCAAGATTCATGAATTCTAAGATTCTAAGATCTAATATCCAATTATAACTAAAATTGGTGACCAGATTTCATCTTTAGATACTATAGTACAGTCCAACCGATCATGGTATTTGACATTATCCTTGCAGCTATAACCGTGGCGACACGTTCGTTGACTGTATGCTGTCGAGCGTTCTTAAATTATGTATAAATCTATTGCGCTCTATGTACAAATCGATTCACTTAACCGTTTGTAAAAGTTTCCCTCTCTCTCTCTCTCTAAAAAAAAAGAGAGATATTGCGTCCGACGTGTTGAGACACAGCGTCGTGATGGTCAAGGACACCAAGCCCGGTGTTTGATCGGAGGGACGGGGCTTCGAAATAAGGGCTGGAACACAGCTCGGGGCGTTGCTTCAACACTTTTTAAAAAAATTGGGTGACCATTTCTTGATACCCACATCTGAAAGTGGGACCGTGAACTAAATACCAAGCTCGTCTGGTCTTATTGGCTGATGACAAAGAATTGGGCGACCATTTCTTGATACCCACATCTGAAAGTGGGGCCGTGAACTAAATACCAAGCTCGTCTGGTCTTATTGGCTGATGACGTAGAGATCGGGGTTCAAATCATGGCTGGGTGTAATGAAGGTGGATTTTCCTATGTTGTTTCCTATTATTTGTCCACGCCAATTCTACCTTACTCATACTGAATACGTTTAGCTATGACATGATAGAAAATAAATTAATTTTAACTCCTACTCCTAGACATATTTGGTTTGTTAGTGCCTGTGACTTCCTGAATGTATTGACTTTTAGCTCATTTACACATTACATTCTATATTGGACCAAAGTGGAATTAAGATGAGTGAACAATAATGTATTTTATTTATCGCCACGTCTTATTAGCTGTTCAGGCTATACGCATAATAGCGTCGTTAGAATGACAACTTTGAATAAGATTTAAATATATTTTTTCATTTATTTGAGGTTTTTAAAGTGCACTTTCTGAACCTACTTATTATATAAATATACTACTTAAATGCTAACTTAAATCTAGAACCGAGACGCTAATTCTTCACTGTGAAGGGGGAAACCCACATTTCACCAATGATTAATTTTTCGGCCATGCAAGGAATGGAACCTGGGATACTAAGGTCAGCAGAAAGACATACTACCGACTTAGCCAAAGTGTCAGACCTTTCAATAAATACAATTGTCTTAAAATTAGGTTATTGTGTTTTGCACAATGTTTATTTATTGTTTGCACACCGCGTCTTACTATTCATTCGAACTGTTCACATTGAAAAACACTAATGGGGTATGGATGAGAAAGGTATGATTTATAGAATATGTACCGGCACTTGCGTGGAGGGGTAATAGAAAACCATTTAGGAAAAATCACACTCAGTATCCCTGACAGGGATTCAAACTCTAGCCTCCCTGTGCACACCCATGTGGTTTAAAAATATATTATACTTGTAGAAAAACACACAATAGTATCTTTGTTGGAAATTCAAAAAATGCATGTCTTTCATGAATCTAATATATTAAATAGCCTGTCATCTTTAGTGACAGCAATGTACTGTACTACTAGAAAGAAGCCGGGCTAAACTTTGTTTTTAAAGTCATCCGAGTGCTATCAATCAATCTTTGTTTTTCAAGTCATCTGATTGCTATCAATCTTTGTTTTTCAAGTCATCCGATTGCTATCAATCTTTGTTTTTCAAGTCATCCGAGTGCTATCAATTTTTGTTTTTCAAGTCATCCGAATGCTATCAATCTTCCTTGGTGTTGATCACAGCACCTTTGTCTTTACAAAACTAAAACTAACGTTTGCCTGGTTTTTAAAACTAGACATGTGTTTTAAACACACTAGTATAACCCCAAACTGAAATTTATTTGGAGGAGCTTCATTTGAGAATGATGGAGGAGAGGGGGTAATGCCGGGATCACTATCAACTTAGCGTTAACTTAACGTAACTTAACGTAACGTTAACTTAAAGTTAACTTAACGTATGTGTGATAACGATTCACGTAACTTAACGTAACAACTCGAGCCAAACATCTTCATTCTCGAGTATGATCTGTGATTTGTACTAGTTTTACAGTGATGATCTGTGAATGTTTATAGTTTTCAGTCGATATAATAAATATCTATTACTAAACTTTTTTGATAAATTTAGCTTTCCTATTTTAATTTAATTACTTTGTTTCAATGTCTGATCACTAGAACTTACGCTAAAGAGTAAACATTAGTCATAATACCAACAAATGAGTTACTAAATATCCCTGATGACGTCACTCCCATAATGATTGGCTGGCTAGATCACG
>CABFWB010000950.1:27453-38590 GCA_902151455.1 Timema bartmani
CTCAGAAACTGATGAATCCGAAATATCATTCATGATTCTTCAAAATCACTGGAAAACTAATCAAAGACTGAAAACTCTAACCAAACAAACTCAAACATAGAAGAAAGCTCACAGATAACTGAGATAACTGTTCTATGCAGAAAGGGCACATTCAAGCCTTAACATTTTATTTTCGCCTGACCTCTGTTTTTAAGGTATGTAACTAAAACTTGGTGGTCATATTATTAACCCATAGAAGAACAGAATAAAGTGTTTTACTCAAAAAGGGCACTTCCTCTGAAATGCCCTTCTTTCGCCCAGCCCCTCAATTATATTTTGAAAAAATATGATTTTTTTTCAAGTAAAATAAAGAAAATTGAGGTACTAAACACTGTGTTTTAAACATGATTAGTTTATTAATACACATAGTATCATGTTTAAGTCAAAAAATGTGAATTGATCCACTAAAATATAATGAAAACATGGGCACATTATAAAATGTGATGAAATTGTTTATTATAATTGATAATTTAAATTAGGAGGGGTAGCCAGCAGAAGCTGATGCTGGAGTAGAAATGATTTAGATAAAACGCTAATAAACATAAAAACCCATTTACAAACTCCGGTCACCTCCTGAACCTTACGAACCTGCCATTGATACTGAAATCTGATCTTTAAAAATGTATTCTTGTGTTTATTATTTTATCTAAATAACAGCATCGCTTAGTTAAGATGGGATGTACGGGACGCGAGAAAAGGTCAGGCTTTTTTCAGATTTTATAACAAAACTTTAAATGGTCAAAATAAATCAAATATTACTTCATAGAAAGTTTTTTTCACATGGTGATATCAACAGTTGTTGGATATCGACGAAGGGTGTCTTTAAACTTAGTGTCAATGTTTTATCTTTGTTTGAAAAGTAATCATCTGATGCCGCTATGCTCATTACAGATATTCAACCGCTTTGGTGGTCGTGTGGTCTAACGCCCTACTCTTATGCTGAACTAAACTGTCAAAGACCGCCAGATTGGGGTTCGATCCCAGTCAAGCGCACTGAGTGTGGATTTTCCTAAATGGTTTTTCACCCTCCCTCAACGCAAATGGGGGTGAATTACCTCTAAATTAAACCTTCCTAATCCCAAACCCATAAGTGTAATTAGTACATAGGCATACAACCCGAGCATGTAGGACGTTAAACAATAAAATAAATAAGAACTGTTGATATCACATTGCAAAGAAAATTAAACTAGGTTTGTACTGAAGCAATATTTTATTTATTTTTACCGAAAAATTTTTCAGTACAAAAACTGCAAAAACCTTTCCTCGCATTCCCAGCACTCCCAACTTAAATGTTCTGGTCATCCCTCCTAATTTAAACCATGATTAAGTCTAGCGCTCTGTTCCAAATAATATTAACTTATAATGTTAGTAACAGATTGATGTAAGCTTCTGTAAATGTTTAATTATTTAAATATATGTATATATTTGACTATATACTAAGAAATTTATTTATTTTAACTTGTAAAATAAATAAGTTTATAACAACATCCAACCCACCGTAAATGAAACCTGGCTAACCTGGAATCAACAGAACCTTGACTGCTAGAGAGTAATTATAATATGGCGTGTATGGGCTGCATCATTCGTAGCCCAGTAGTGAAAAGATTAGCCAGTACTAATATAGCATTGTCCAGGGGACACCTGAGTGTACTAATCGTACATCCTTTCCGTGGAGGCTCTTTCCATGTCCCGATGAGATGTGATGGCGAGTATGAAGGTGTGGAACCAATGGAAACACGTTAAACATAGTTGATCAGAAATTGGTGACCAGTGTGATAATTCCCCTTTTGGGAAAACTACCCAAAGTACTAGCCGGGAATCAAACCCGGGACCCCTAGACTCGTAGCCAGGTATACTGACCACTACCCCACGAGGCGAGTTTGCTAGAGAATGGAGTTGGGTGTGATCCTAAGTCACATACCACACACAATATTTTAAAACAATCATTTTGCTGTTGCAATATAAACAAGCACCTCTTATTATGCAAGTAAAAAAAGTGTAAGATTGTAAATAGCAAACAGCTTTTTAGAGTATATGTCAAAATAATTGATGACTGTAAACTGTGAATTATACATTTCTTGGGATAACCATAAGATATTTTCCAGTAAGTGCAAGGATCTACCTTCCTATTGTAGCCCCGTATAGTAGTCAAGGAAAGAATTAGTAATTATATTTTAGACGAAAATATTATCCAGCCCATTTAAAAGATATACTTTTTTCATTGATGCAAATACTAACAAACCATTAATTTTTATTTGTGAACACAGCCCACAGATGATGCAGACCTTATATAATATTGTGTCCTCGGAAATAGGCCAACTTTAAAATATTAATGCATTTGTATCAAAATGGAGATAATTTGTTAAATTAGAAAATTAATCAGCCTCTTCGGTGAACGCGTGATTTAATGTGTCACTCTTGTCATAGACTAGACTCGTTATTGCTACCTCCACGCTCACTAGTGGTGCCGTCGACACTATCCATGAGTAGTGAAGTAGACACACGATCACCCTTAGTCCAAATAAAAATCAAGGATGACATGATGTGTGTTCCCTGGTTATCCTTAAATAGAAAACCTCACACTACCACAACATTTCCAGATGTTACACCATTCGACAAGAACATAATATAGTCAAGGAACAGTTAAATTGGGCAAGGAAACAGGATTATACAAATAGAGAAAGTCGGTTTAAATTTTGTTATTTAAAATAATGTCTAAGTAGACAATGTAAGTTTATAACCAAGTCCTTAGATTATTTTCATGAATATAACAGAGCTGAAAACTAGTAGCTTGTGTCTATTGAATAGGATGATAGAAGTGACAACTTTCAAAAACCAATATTTTAATTATTTTAGACAAGAAATATATGATTTAGTAACAATAGTAAAGCTGTAAGAATTTCCAAACCAATGATATCAAAATTATATATTAATAGCCAGAGCTGTATACAGGGGAGCACCAAATGGGCCATGTGAGGAAAGAATCTTCGGGACAACGCAGAAAAAAAGAAAGTATTTTAGATTTTTTGTTTGTGGAAAATAACTGATGCGTTATAAAATACTTCAAAGGAGACCAAACATGTTTTCTTTTCTGTGAAAAAATGTAAAGTAAATAAGGAAAGGATTAAAGAAGCTTTAGCGGGATTTTAAGTGAGAAAGGACAAGGTTGGGTCATTAGTTTGACAGCTGTGGTGCTGGTCAAGCAAGCCCAAGGTCGTTTCCATTTCTCTGCTTCTTTTAAACATGTGCACTAATATAGCTGAGGCTCTCCAAACCACAGTGGCTTCGTTTTCGTCCTTTGTGTGCAAAGTTTCTTTGTTTGTGCTTCAGAGAGAACATAACAGTTGATTTGTCTGTAAAGTACATCCATGGACTCTTGGGATCCTTGTGCAACAGATGCAATCAATGAAGCCAGAGAAAGGGCAAAATAACTTGTTGAGCCACAGTTTCCATGAAGTTTGAATAAGGAAAATGAAGATTTTTTTTATGAAGGATAAGATGAAGAGGTCGAAAAAAATGCAATGTCCTTCTTTGGGAAGTAATGGACAGGGTGCGTTTGGAACTCAGAAGATTTGAACCAATGAAGAAACAAGATGAGGGAAGATTTGAACCAATGAAGAAACAAGATGAGCAGTTTAGTTTCCTTCATGGCTCCAAGTTCCAGTCAATTTCTGTAGGAGAGCTTGGATCAAAGGCAGCCGAGTTCGCTGAGACGTATTAAAAAAAATTTGTAAAGCTGAGCTTGAAATAGAAGTAGAGAGCTTTAAGCATCACGCTTTGAGCCTAGACAATAATCTGAATAATGCATCTGCTAAAATTCATTTTCATTTCAACAGTCCTAAAGATTTTTTTTGACACTTCCAGTGACTGTTGCATCAAACTAAAGGAGTTTTATCAAATTCAAACTGATTAAAACCTAGTTGCGGAATACTATGAGACGGGAACGTCTCTCAAACCTAAGTATAATTAACAATGAACACAAACTGGCATCACAAATATCGTATGATGAGGTCATTAAAGAATTAGCAGCCAAGAAAGCTCGCAAGATCAAGTTCTAGAGTAGGAGTATTTTTGCCATCACTTTTGTAGATGTTTGTATCATTTTCTTGTGTTCAAGCTATAAATAGTACCCTCACTAAAAAAAAATCCAATTCCAAACAAAAACAAATCAAAGTAAACATCAACAGTAATCCAAATAAAAAAACACACAATTTTTAAATGCACAAGTCAAAACGTATGGTGAACAGCCACCTGGACAAAGAGGAGGTTCTCTTCTGAGGTTTTGCCCCACCAAAGAAAATTTCTAGTTCCGGTCCTGTAAGAGCCCAAAAGGGACTATAGTATATAGTCGAACCAAATATTCTATGCTAACAATGCACTTTTAACGCGAAGGAGGTTTCCTATTATACTTAAAGGCCATACAGAGTTGGCACAACTAGGTAATTAATAGGTCTATTCTTTGTATTAATTGAGTACCATGACCCTAATTAGGAATGCCCCAACAATGTTTATTAAGTAAAAGTAATTAAAGCTCCTACTTAAACATACAAAAAGCCAAGAGGCCACAAATCCACCTAAGCCTAGTATCTGCACTGAGGGTGAGAAACTAGACAGTTGGACCCAACTATCAACTCAATAGCTCTATAGCAGTTATACCCACTGTCCCAAGTCATTATAGTGGTCAAATCCATCTTTATTAATAATGGTAAACCATTCCTCAATAAAACAAAGTTACCTAGACCTTAACCGCCACAAGGATTAATACAATGCATTAGGACACCAACGATCTATATAATTATTATACTAGAAAAGAGACATAGGTATTGACTCACAAGGACACTAAACAGAGATCACATTAGTTTACAACTTATACACAACCTAGCGTAAGTAATTAAGCTAAGTTTCCAACACAAATATAATTTTCAAGTACGTGCCGCATCCCAGCAACATGATGCAATATCCAAGTGAGTAAGCTATTCCTAAACAAATAGCATTAATATTTATTGAATTATAAATTCACTTTAAATAATTTGACAGACAACATGCCCGCCACCTAAAACAAATAATAAATTGATCCATATTTTCACCCGTCTATGCAGACGTCAAGTGACTAGAATTTTCTCAGGAAACCTATAATTCCCAAAAGGAATTTCTCTGCTTGGTCGGCGATACCATCAATACCCTCTTCACAGACAACAGATAAGCGTTGAGCAGCAAGTGACTACAATTGAACGTAACAGCGTGTCTTCTTCAATTGTTGATTGAATGAAAAATTAAATTTAGTGGGCTGAATATCCGAATTTATATGCTCAAAATAGCTGGCGAAGGAGGGGTGAGTTAAGGAGAAGTCTTATTTCCCCAAGTATCATTTCAGTTCAGTAGAAAGGTGGGAGTCGACCCCGTGACGCTTACTTCTCTCGGCTAGAAGAGTTGGCTGTGGTGGGGAGCTTCATGTGCTTGCACATTGTAAAATAGCTCTGAATAACAATAATTGAAAATAAATTATAATTTTTGATGTCAATATTTTTAGTGGTAAAGTTTTGTAATTTTCAAGGGCAGAAATTTTTTCCTAAGTGAAGTTGAAGCAAAACCCCCCTCCTACTAAAAAGTTATATTTTGACATGGATATAAAACAATTAAGAATTAGCAGCTATGAAGTAGTCCTAGTAATTATAATTAATTTGCTACATTTTACAGTTCTAATGAAATTTTCTAAGATATTATGCTGTGTGTTCTTTCTTCTGCTGAAAATTATTGGAATGCTTTTTTGGCTATGAACTTTTTAACCTACATTTTCTTTTATTACCTTTAATTGTTTATTCAATCCAGCAATTATTTTATTGACCAAAAAGCACTCTGGAAACAGTTAACTATGTTAGACGCTACTAACAAAGTATTAAAGGCTTGGCCCATGTTAAAACCAACGACCCTCAGAAAATCCTGGAAAAATATATTTTCCAGAATTGAGGTCGAGGACTACTTTGATTTTGAAGATAAAAAAAAGTCAGCAACTAATTTATCTGCTTCTATGCAAGTTACGGCAGGCTGCGAAAATATTGACAGCAATGCCATCAAAGAATGGTTGGAAGTTGACCAAATAAAAATGGACTATGAAGTGTTGAGTGACTGTGAAATTGTAAGTCGTGCTCAAGGGCAGCCAGTGGAAACCGATGACAGTGACAAAGATTAAGATAATGCTCTATCCCAGAAAATCGCATTACTCACACTGCACTGGAATGTACTGGCAACCTGCATAATAACCTGGAACAGGAGGATGATAAGCCAATGTTTAGGAATATACGTAGCGGGATAAGGAAAAAGGTAGCAGAAGACTATTACAGACATTTTAAGTGATTTGTTCATTTTGAGTATAATTTAATTTGATTTAATGTGGTATTTATTTACTATCTTAGTGTGTGACATATGTGTTCATAAGCGCAGTCGCAATTGGTGAGTACTAGTTTGAATTTAATGTGTTAAAACTTCTTGTTTTACTTAATATGCGGATATGGAAAAAAATTATGAGCATAAGATTAAATATAAATATAATAGAAAATAAAAATAGTAACTAGGTGTTAACAATATTATAGTCCAATCATTATAATGTTCATATATTCAGTTAAGTGTTAAATTACTGGTCTGAGGTCTGGTTGTTAAGTTCCCCCTAAAATTATAATTGGTTCTGAGCAACCAATGAGCAGTATTAGAGCTTTAAAATAAATTTTAATTGATTTTTTTATAAGGATTTTAGGCTCAAATCCGAAATTTCCTTGAATCTAATATTGTTAAGGATTCGAGGGCCCACCCCTAGTTTTTACATACTAAAATATTGTATAAAAATTAGTTAGTTAAAAGTGTAGGGGTGTAAAAAAATTAGTGTTTCCAAATGCAAAATTAATATTAGGTGAGAACCAAAGAATCATTTATTTTATTTTCACTTCTTTTTACTATAATTGAATTTAAGTAAAGATGTAGACATAAGATTTGAAGCTTAATAAATTGAGTTTGTCTTAATACAGTTGTTATAACTTATGATTACACATCTGAAAATGTTAGAATTGCACAATTTAGAGTTCTTCACAAAATGCAGTATGGTATTATGAGCAAATACTAGAATTTCAAACATAAGTCAACATCAGAAAGAGAAATGCAAAATGTAGAGATGGGTCAGACATTGTTGTTCTCAAATTATAATCTCTATTCAAACTTGGATCTTCAAATCTTCAAAACTGTACAATCTTGCTATTAATTAAAACAAATGACACAAAACAAAATAAATTGGAATTGAACATGAAACCAACTTATTAGTAGTCTAAGGGTTTGGCAACAATGAATATGTTACTGTTTATTTATTATATTTATAAAAGAACAAAAGAAACACCTTTTAATGTATACATTATTATTTAATGACTAAAGTAAATAAAGGAAAACCAATCAAGTTTCTTAGTTAGGTACACAAATATACAGTATAGTTGCCTGCTACTGCTTGAATAAAAGTGTAATTTCAAACTGTATTTGAGATTCTTTTTAATCCTAAATTTATTGAAGATCATAGGATTCAATCATTCCATCTCTAGTAAATGTTTTAAACATTTTCGAGCAACTATTTGTGATGCTAGAAATTCTAAAATATTTCACATTTGATTAAATTTATTGGAGCAATCAACACATTTATCTAACGTTCTAATATGATTTAAAATGTTTATGAAAATAAAGTTTTATGTGCTAGAGTAAATACATGCTGCTTTATGATTTGTCAAATTTTTGCACACCCCGTAGAAAGTTTAAGGTACATAGTGACTTAAACATATTTCTATTCATGTAATTTCCTAATGCATTTATACAATAATATAGTAGTAAATTAGTTCAACGTTAATCGTTGCAGTGCAGCTGGGCCTCAATAAATGGAGCCACCAGTGCTAAGAGGTCTGGTCGCTGTAAGTGAGTGCAAGCAACTTCTATTTGGCGCAAGTCAATGGTGCTCACAATCGGACAACACTGCAGTAGCATCAAGCTGCCAAAACATGCAGCTTCCTGCTTGTCTGTCAGGGGAGGCACCACTGTAAATATAATATTTTTTCATAATTAATCGTTTAATGGAATAGGGATATGAAAAGGTTTCAAAATCTAGATTATTTTACTAATATATACATTTTTTAGGGTTATTTGGTAGGGGTTTGCGAGATCAAGTTTTTTGATTTGAGTCTATCTAGAGCGAGATTTTCAAAAAGCATGAGTTAAATAAATATTATAGTTTTAATACATTATGTATATAAAAAAATTATTAAAATTAAAAATACTAATAAAAACATCTTGCAGTATCTTGTATAGTAAGATTTAGCTGTCAGACTATTCATCACATTTACAGAATGTTTGAATTAAACATATTTGGACATAGCTCACCACTTAGAAATGGTGTGAGAAGAACTTTGTTCCATGCCTGAATGCAAGGGGACAAACTCAAGATGTGGAACTGTTCATTCAACTGGGGCAACACAGTCTCTAATTCTCTCACCTAAAACACACAAAATGGGTGCACAAGAGGAAATAAAATGTTCCTGTGACCATATCTTTGTTTTGTAAGCTCTCAACTCCATGGCGCGAGTCTGCAATCGAGCTATATCGACTGATGGACTGTCTCCATTAGCCATTATAATGCCAACAACATTTGCAGATAGAGGGTGTTATGTGGCCAACCAATGAACCCTCTAGCGGTTAATCTCAGTTTTTTAGATTGGAGGTGCTATTTATTTATTCAAGCAGCTCCTAATTTGTCCTCATGAGACAGAGTTTTACCTCATTCTGGACCCAGTGCTTAATAGATAAATTCTTATTCTTTTATCTCTTGATAATATAAAAACAAATAGTTTCCTAATAGTGATGGGCCGAAACCTATATTTATTGAATCAGAATCTGAAATTTTCTTTCGAATCTAGAATCCAAGTTTAAGGCTTGGTGCCACTGACAAATACTATTTTGTTTGCCATGTCTATTAAATCATAATAAAATAAAACACTTTTTAAAAAACTATAATATTAATACAACTTTGTTCTTTGTTATTCTCCCAAATTAACATGTTATAAAATTTTGTTTAAAAATTGCTTAAAATTGTTAAAGCAAGTCAAGGTCTTCATAATTTTATTTGTGATACCTTTGTGAGATTTCTATGAATCTTAAGTCTCTCAAATACCATGGGATTCGAGGTAATTATCGCCCCATCTTTATTCCCTAGGGATTTATAAATATATGAAAACAATATGACAAAACTGCAAATTAGTGCAATGTACTAAGTGATAGAGGAGGAAGCCAATCTTAAAGGATAGTTAGGTTAGGCCTTGAGCGAAAACAAATTAACTCGCTTTATTTCTTCATACAGTCTTCCCCCTTTGATCTTCTGATCACTTACAGAGTTAGATGATTTTAAATCTACTCAAATAACTTATAAAAAGACAGACTTAGTGGATTCTTACATCCTATGGTCAAAGAACATTTAGGTCTATTGTACATTCAGGATACCAAACATTTCTTAAACCACTTTCACCAAATTGAGAAACTACCACCAGAATCTTTCCTGGTTACCAAATATATCATTGTCCAAACCTCAGACTACATTATTCCAACTTCACTTCTTTCTTGGCCGATTTAGCTAGAATATTTACATACAATGCTATTTCCAGCCTGTGGCAGTTTTTTATTCAAGCCATATATTTTCCCCTATCGGCTTGTTGGCCTGTCATAGCTCCATTAGCCTTATAATCTAATGTAAGATTACAACATCCAGTCCTCGACTGTTAATTCATCAATGTGAAAGGGTTAACCAACATTTCACCAATGATCAATTTTTCGGCCATGCCAGGCATCAAACCCAAAACCCTTAGCTCAATAGACAGACATACTACCGACTGAGCTAAGGTGTCGGATCAGTCGAATTAGCTAGAATAGTTCTAGAAAAGAAAGAAAAGTTGCCATTTCCTTGACAAACATTATTTACTGATCAGGGGTACTGCTAAGGGCTCTTGTATAGCTCTCTTCTATGTCAGTCTCTTCATGGACTTACTGGAGGAACGTTTCTTTAGTCGAGACACGGGTACATTTATGACATTTTTATTAGTGATGTGGGAGTAGGCATTTTTCACTTCTAGTCAAGTTTGAATGAAAATGTCAAATTTGTTCGAGTAATATAGAGCGGTATTTGTACTAGGAATATTTCAAATTGACCTTTTTTAATAGATCCATGCATAAAACATAAATACAAACATTTTAATAAGAATGACATTTTTTGTGAAAAAGATGATATTTACACAAATTTAGATTTTTAAATAAATTTAATAGAGTATTAGAAGCTACTCATATTATTAAATCAGACATGAGAATTTATTGAGAGAGTATTTGCCTTTAAAATAATATATTAGAATTAATTAAACTCATAATGAATGTTTGCAATAAAATCTAAAAATGAGTGATTAATTTTTTTTTAGAGTTTTGTAAAAATCTCCAGGACTAAAGAGTGATTCGAACTCAAATTTTTTTAAGTACTCGCACACTCCTAATTTTTATGATTGGGACACATTTAAAAGATTTGCTCAACCATTTCTTGGAGGAGCTAAGCAAACAATATGTTCAAATTCACCAACAATATTTCATTGCAGAATGTCACCTACGTGTATGTTCATGTTTTAAGTGCCGAATGACCAGTTCAGAACATACAAATCAACAATACCTCCACTACTGTAGCAGCCACACCCTTCCTGCACTAAGAAGTATCTCCTCTACAGCCTGGCCAATGGGGCCAAACGCAATGTTTTGATACTGCTGACCTCACTCAGTATTGTGTTATATTTTAGGAAGATTTACAAGAAAGAGTACACCCTATAGTTCTCAAAGATGCTCTTCCATAGCCCTATCCAATGAATTGAAAAATCACAAACTAGTTTCTGATACATTCATTTTATCAAGCAATACCACCCAGGACTACAAATAATCAACAATATTCAAAAGAATGGCTACAATTTTCTAACTTTTTCCACTCATACACAAAACCTTATCTCCCCCCCCCCCCCCCCCCCCCCCCCCCCCCCCCCCCCCCCCCCCCACCCCC
>CABFWB010000950.1:47513-64739 GCA_902151455.1 Timema bartmani
GCATTTATCTTGGACGAAAGTTAGGTAATGTAACAAATGGCAACACAACGTGAGGCTTGATACGTAATCAGCAACACATGCTATAAATGAATAATATAACAAATGGCGTTCCAACGTGGTGCATTTATCTTGCTAAAAAAGGATAATATAACAAATGGCACCCAACGTGGGGCATTTATTTTGCTATGAAAGGATATTATAACAAATGGCGCCCAACGTGGGGCATTTATCTTGGACGAAAGTTAGGTAATATAACAAATGGCAACACAACGTGAGGCTTGATACGTAATCAGCAACACATGCTATAAATGAATAATATAACAAATGGCGTTCCAACGTGGTGCATTTATTTTGCTATGAAAGGATATTATAACAATGTTATTCCCATACAGTAAATAAATGACTCCATTGTGAATCAAAGCTGTGCTAGTGTATTCTGGAACTGTCCCAAAATGAGTAATGTATTTATTATTTATTTTACCACACTAAGTTTATTGTAAAATAAGCTTTTCTTGAACTATCAAATGAAAACAATGCCATTATGGCCGGATTATTTTCCTTAAGGTTCGTTCTTTTGTCGGTCAGAACATTGTTGTATGTCATAAGAAATCTTTGAGTCATCTTTCGCGCATGGTAACCAAACTGCTTCCTCATGTCTTTTGCCAATTCATATGATAAATCCTCCTTCTTGGCCATATCCAACAATGGCATTTAGTACTTCATGAAATTTTAGACATTCTCCTCTCTATGTTTTTCTGATTTGATGTGTTTCACGCAGGAATACCTGCGGTCTCATGAAACAGTAACGCTACAGAACTAGGATAAAAATGTCGACATTTTTCGTTCACATTGTGTATTTAACTATTTATTAACATATTCGGAGGAAAATCAAATATAAATGCGCACAAAATATTTCACACTTATTAATCTCAATATCAATACCTTCAAGTTTTACAAATAGCAATATCAAAATAAGTGATTATCAATTTATGTTTAGACCAAACAATAATAACACCAAAACATGTAGTCATGGAAGATTAAGCTACTATCAAATAAGGAGAAAGGAATAAAAATAAATAAGATATAACTCTGCCAAACATAACAGCCTGTAGCAAGGTCCATTTATATTAATGTCCTTGTGTGGACCGAACTTGATATCTTTTAAATGCTGAAAACAAAGAATTGAGCTATCGAAATTAAAATTTAAGTATTGTAAAGTGTAAAAGTATAAATCATGATTTTCAATAGAGAGAAAGAAAAGAAGCCTAAATATCCGTGAAAATACTCATATATCCTATTATGCATTTTATACCTTTAAAATCCGCAAAAACGGATACTATCCATATAAACAGCAGCCTTGGCATAGCACTATCGCCAGTGTTATCACTTATCTATCACATTGAAAATTATATTGCAAGACATGGTATTTGCCAAACTACACAAGAAATTGTATTTATTAAGAAAAAAGCTTAAATTTGTGTTATCCTCGTGAAAACCGAATTTGCATTCTTACAAATGTGAATTTTCAATGCCCTTAATAATAATTAACTAAGATTAATTTTAAATTAAACATTGAAAAGAGAATAGAAGGGTAAGGCCTACACACTTACCAGAAAACTATAGGCCTCAAAGTTCACAACTAAAACACAACAAAGCATAATTATGTAATATTTGGGTTACATCACTCCCCTTCTTGTTTTACTCTCTTCCACTAAGAAGGGGACTTATGTACCCCAAAAATTACATAATTATGTGTTTTGTTGTGTTTTTAATTGTGAACACAGGGCCTAAAGTTTTCTGGTGTGTAGGCCTTGCCCTTTTATCCTCCTTTCAACCACTAATTTAATACAGCCGTTTGGTGCCATCTTTGTTTTGTTTAAATGCTAACTGCTAAGATCTGTTTTATAAGTTATTTTACCTACTTAAAAGAGCTCATCTTTAACAACATTAATTATCAAATCAAATAAGCTGGTCCAGTGAATTTCATTTAAATTGGGCTTGATTGTTTATTAATTTTATTTCTTAACATTTTAAAATTATGATTTTCAGTATGATGATGAAAAAATTAAATGCTCTACTTGAACAATTTGATTTTGTTTCATCTTATACTTTTGGGAATATATAATAAGATCAAAACAAAATGCCAAAGAATCACTATGCAGACATTTAATGTAAAACCATGTACCTGATGAGGTTCTCATCGTCTAAATCTGGGTCTCTCATAGAACTATTCAACATAGTGGTGATATTGATGGTAGTTTCATCCAATAAGTTGCCACCCACTCCTGCCTCGGGACTCAACCTAGCCTTTAATTGGTCCTGCCAGAAGTTGAACAGGTCCACCTTATGCAGTGCTGCTAACTGCCTCACAACCTCGTTTACGTCTGGAAAGAAACATTTTTACTGTCTACTCTTGATTATCCAGGTTAACAATGCAGATAAATCCAATTTAATAGTAAATTTGCAATCATAGTCCAAATCAACATTTCCTTTACAAACAGATTAATTGAGCAAACTAATTTGTGATAATAGCAAATCTACAAGGTCGAGAGCAGCTCTTCAAAACTCCACAGTTGGTAGTCTAGCACACCTGTGGACGAAAAATCAAAATTAAAAAATCCAACATGGAGTTTAATGTAGTTTGCTAGCTAATTCTCAAACTCCCTAAATATTGTTGGTGCAAGAATTTTAAAATCTAGCAAATTAGATTGTTTTTATCATAAAGATTAATTGAATACCCCCTACCCCCCAAAGGTTCTAAATCTTAGGAAACACACTAAGCAGGGCTGTGGAATTGGTTCGCCAAGCCTTTGACCTCAACTCCTCTGTTTTTCTACTGTCTGGCACTGACTACGACTTCGTCATAAATGGCTAATGTATATTAATTAGTAGGCTAATAACAAATTGATGCAGTAAAATATTCCATAAGAGATTACTTCATGGGAAGCTTCTTGGCATTGTGAATTTCTATTTAAATAAATTTCTCAACACAAATTATAAATTTTGATCCTAAATAACAAAAAGAGTACAAAATATTGTTATAATATTGTAAATATTTATTTTGAAGCCGGAGTCAAAAGTCAGTATAGTTTTAACGACCTGAACTTCACCCAAAAGTGCTTTAGACTTCAATTCCACCGCCCTGACACTAAGTATAATAGGTTCACTTTCTTACAATTCATCATCATAATCATCAGTTATTCCCAGCCTGTAGCCAGATCATTTTAGTAAAATAGCCTCCATCTTCCACCACTCTTCCTCTGGTACTATCTTCCATTCTTCTCCTCTATCTAACTTGAATACTTTCTGCTATCCGCTCCTTCCATCTCTTTCTTGAACTTCTTTGTGGTCTTTTTCCTACATACATAGCTTCCAACAATTTCTTCGGAATCCTCTCTTTACATCCTCATTATATGTCCATACCATCTCAGTCTTGCTTCTTATGTACTCCCCATACTCCTACTCTTTCCCGGATAACTTCATTCATAATCTTGTTTCTCCGCATGACAGCTAGCATGCTCCTCACAAACTTCATTCCCATGGCCTCCACTTTCCTTGTCTCTCTTACATTCAATGTCCATGTTTCCTCTGCATATGTGACAATAGGTACAAAGTATGCCTTGTATAACACTTCCTTACACTTCAAGGGCACTTCTCTTCTCAATAGCAGGTCTCTTCCACACCTATAAAACGCTCCTTGCTGGCCTTACCCTCTTCCTTGTCATTGTCATCACTTCACACTTTGCCATGTTAATTTCATTCCACACTCTTTCCCTTCCTCATTCCAATCTTGTAGTTGTTCCTGTAGTTCCTCTTCCTTCCCCTCCATACCAAAGTCATTAGCAAACATCATGGCTTTCATTCTTTCCTCCCAGAGATTTCCTGCTACTTTGTTCATGACCATTTCCATTACCATTACAAAGAGTAATGGTGAAAGGGCACTACCTTGTTTCACTCAATTTTTTATTTGAAACCTCCCCATTTTAACACAACTCCTATTGTCCTCATACATGCTTTTCACTCTCATTACAACTCCTCTTTCGACTTTGGCTATGCCGAGTTTCCTCAGCTCGTATTTCCCTGTGCGAATGGCTGCACACGGTCATGATGGACTTGGAGGTTCTGACCTAAAGCTCGTCGCGGCACTCTCGTTCTGGCCTTGTGGAGAGCACGTTGGCTGGGGCCTGGCTTGGGTCATTGCGATTAATGTTATTGCATACGCAGGCGGGCACGAAGATTAGGTTTTCTTTTTGACGTACAACTATGTAACCGAATCAACCAAGGGGTCAAGTTAGAGCCCTGAATAAAGACTTGAGTGGCTACATCCTGAGTGTCTTTTTTGTACAACCCCTTCATTACGGCCTGTGCTGCGCCCCAAGTCTGGGTCTCGAACCCCTACTACCAGCAGCGGTGTCAACGAGGGCTGACACGAGTTGTCTTTTGTAGAGTCAAAAGGGTTCACGAGAGGTGTGGGCAAACAGCCACCTTCATCGCTTTCCAAACTTTATTTCTATCCATGCTACCATATGCTTTCTCCACATCCATAAATACCATCACTAAGTCTTTCCCATATTCATACCTTCTTTCCATCAGCTGTTTTATGACAAAGATTAAGTCTACTGTAGACCTCTGTTCCTTAAATCTGTGCTGTTCCTCTCTCCACCTTCCTTTCATTTTATTGCTTATTCTATTTTCTAGAATCTTCTAATATATTTTTATAAAGTGGCCCATCGGTGAGTTTTCCGGTATCGTGTTCTGCTTCCAAACCACTCTCAGGACCCTTTATAAACAATGTATACCTACTTCACCTGCTGCCCCTTTCATTTCCACAGTCAGTTCATCCACACCCGGTGCTTTACCTTGTTTCATCCTCTTTAATATGTCCTCCACCTCTTTCCTCCTCTTCTTCTATTTCTTCCTGCTCCTCTCTTTCACCCTCATTCCTTTCCTCTTCCAGGTTGAACAGTTTCTCAAAATATCTCATCCATAAATACTTTTCTTCCTCTCAAAACTCCTTCTGAATACTTTAGTCTTCTCTTCTACTGCTTCCTTCACCCTGTCGTTCCACCAGGGTGTCACCTTCCTATTCTTATTACTTGTCCTCCCACATACCTCCTTTGCAGCTCCCACCAGACTTTTCTTAAACCTTTCCATTCAACCTCTACACTTTGCATCTCATCCTTGGGTACTATTAAGCTTCAACAATAGTTGATATACCCTTATTTTGATAGGAATAATTGTATCTGACATTTGTCTGTTCTTTTCATACGTTTCTATTCAGCTTTTTTGAACCTTCTTCCAAATTAATATAATGAATGGATTATAAGAAAGAATGTTAACATTTAGTTACTATTTGTATTTTTTATTATTCTATTATAATTATATTTCCTCTTATGATCATAATGTTTTTCCAAGATTTGGATTAGAATTAGAGATTCAAAGATAAATTGGAGATTCGGAATAGTAAAATAGTGGTTTTGGCCCAACACCATATAGGACAAATTTAAAAACCAGATCCCTTACATTTAACACACACTTAACTGGATGTATGTTTGCTATAAGGAATGGTCCAAACAAAGATCGTTAATATATAGTTACTATTTGCTTTTTCTATAACTACTTAAGAATTAATGTAGTATGTTTATCATGGTTCTTAAGATGCAGATTTGGGATTTGTATGAAAACTGAAGATTCCAATTTGTAAAAATAGTGGAATTGACCCATTTCTTCTTGGAATATTAAGTTTGATTAGCGTTTTTTTAAGCTTTAGTAATAGTGCCTGTAGTGACAAATATGTTATATTAAACAAAACATGCTTAGCCTTCAACCAAGGTTTGGTTTCTTAAATGTAAACACTCAACTTAAATTTAATGGAAATTATAATAAAATTCTTAAAATTTAGTCCTATAAACATACTCTCAAAGATATCATTAAATTTACTAAGTGTCAGACTGAACATTCGGCTTCGGCCAAAATTAGACTGAAGGTTTTGCCGAGGCCAAAGGTTCATTTAACTTACCTTACCTAATGTACAATCGTAGGTGCAGTGCGGGAGCGGTCATGTGAGAAGTGACAAGTGACAACTGACAAGTCACTGCATGTTGAATTTAGGCGCCCGGTCGGTAGACTAGTCAGTAGTCAGTAGTGGCGACACATGGTCCATGTTTACTGTTGTCTAGTGTTACTATCAGGTTTATTACTCCGCTCTGATGAGTTCCAATAGAATGAAGCCTAGGTCAGGGGATTGGGCGGTGACAATCAATTTTCTTTAAGATGCAACCATTACCTCTTTGTCCATTGGCAGCAATGTAAAGTGTGAACAGTGTTCTTATTTTCATTGTAAAAGCCATATTGTGTTAGTCCCTTTTATATGTTTTTATCCACCTTTCCTGTACATTCTTCCCAATATAATGTAATTGTCTCATAAAGCGAAAGGAGGTTTTTCTTATTGATATATATCAGATTTATTAAGAACTTTCCCCTCAAACTTGTAGCTAATGTAATTAATTATTATATGCATAAAAGATAACTGATTAATTTTTTGGAGGGACAGGATGGCAATAAAAAATAATTTAGTCACTTTTCCAAAGCCAAATATTGAAAGGAAAAAGTGATTAATATTTTTGTCATACTTTTATTTTGTCTTTATATTATTTTGTTTCACAATTTAGGAAATGTATTCTACTTTATTTTATCTATTTTGTTTCACAATTTAGGAAATGTATTCTACTTTATTTTATCAACGATAAAAAATGTGACCTGTTATTTAAATAAACACGATCTTAAATTTAAAATGCGACAGAAATTGCATTAAACTTAAAAATAGAGATTTTTCACAATATATGCTATGGGTGTGCGAGTAGGATTATTTATTGAATCGAATATCAAAATTTTGAACAACTACCAAATAGTACATATCAAATTGTAGATTTTTCTTACATTTTTAATAAAATTATTTTAATTAGTAGATTACTTATGAAAATGTGGTTTTCTATTTAAATATTGGCAGAATACAAAAAATTACTTTAAAATATTGCTATTTGAGTTGGTATTAATAGAAAAATCTGAATTTAAAATAAAATTTGAAGAAATTGAAAGGAACTTTTGATCCAGATTTTAGACGTGTTTCACCTAAATCGAATTTTTTTTAAATTTTGTGTTAAGTTTTTGACAGAAATTTAAATTTAAAAATGGAATAGAAAATGTTTAACTAGTCAGTGTAGGGATTCTATTTCTTTCAAATTAAAACATTATTATTATTTGAAAGGGTAAAATAATGGGGTGATGAATAAACAAGGTCATATTTTTATTCTTCCATCGTTTTTATTATTTCAAAGTATAGTTCTCATTTTCTAATTCATAGGGCCTACTTTTGTTTGTATGATGATTAGTACTCAACCCAAAGTTTGGTTGGATCCTAAAAAATTCCACTTTCAGCTGAAAGCCTAGGCAGCACTTAAAAGGTTTACTAGGTAAATTAGAAGTGCGGTAGTTTCCTGTTGCTTTCCTCACTGAGCCAAAAGGTACTATTGCATATCAGTCTACCAAGCCACTAACTGACCCTACAAGAGAAACCTTCACTCCATTAATCACAGGGACTGGCTGTATGTATAGATTGTTATTGCAAGTCTCTCTCTTACCTCTGGCACTTTCATCTTATACAACAATTAATTTACTAAACTAACCCAACAGTAATGAATTATAAAATTAGTTCTCGACACCTTTTAAATGTTCTCTAGGCTTGACACACCTTAAATGTTATCTAGGTTTGAAATCTCTTATATGTTCTCTAGGCTTGACAACCCTTATATGTTTTCTAGACTTGACACCCCTTAAATGTTATTTAGGCTTGACACCCCTTAAGTTATCTAGGCTTGACACCCCTTAAGTTATCTAGGCTTGACACCCCTTGGATATTTTCTACCCCTTTTAAGTGTTATCTAGGCTTGACACCTCTTTAAGTTCTGTAAAGTTAAGAACCTTTTAAATGTTCTCCAGGCTTGACACCTCTTGTAATCTCTATTCTAGCTGGGTCACCTCCCTATTCAGCTAACAACAGACTAACAGGCACACTCAAATGTTTGACTTTGCAATACTGGCCTCCCCCTTTCCCCTTCATTTTCATGCGGTGTGAAATATGGTAGAGTAGCTTATTCTATCCTTCTTTGAATATTTCATTTCAAGCACTTTCACTAGTGGAACAAGCTAGCGAGTCAGTCACCCCACCAGTGGTATAATACCCTATCCCCCTTCTTCCAACTCTTAGGCAGGCCACAACCTCGTGCTTTCTGCTAACAAAGGTCTTCCCCCCTTCCCCTCTTAATGAACAAAGGACAAGAGTATTTTTTAGCTCTGTGTCACCAGATAATCTAGCTACCCGCGCCAACTGCTGCGTTCTGCTGTAAACTTACAGGTCTGAACAGAACTTTAAAAGAGATTTATGACACTACTATTCAATCTTGCTAGAACTTGTTATTCAGACTTCCTATTCGAAGTTTCAAATCAAATATTGGGCCGTTCATTATTCGACCTTTGGTCAGACATTAAAATTTACACATTAATATTATATACAAACATCACCAAGTATAGAACGTTAAACTCATAGTGTCTGTAATTGTAACTCTAATTATGTGAGTAGATTAAAAATTTAAAAATCTCCTTGATGTATGAACTGACCTTGATATGTTGAAACATTTGTTATTATGTAGAGCCCAGTGTTCGTCGCTTATATTAATTTATTAATAAAGTTGGATCGTTTAGTTAGTAAAGTGAACATTATCAAAATGTCTTAATCTTATATATATATATATATAATATATCAAACTATTTTTGGTAGTGTACAAAGTTAAGTCACTTCTCTTTCTTTCTAATGGAATTAACAAATGATAAAATATCCAGACTTTGCCATAGTGAGCAAAACCATCTTAAGTATCCCACCACGAACCTGGACAGTGCTGAAGAGCTCCCCTATCCCTCGTGATAATACTGGGGTCCTCGTACAAAGTCACCATTAGCTCCTCAGGTGCTGAAGCCAGTTTGAGGTAGCAAGGTACACCCAGACCATATAAGTGTAAGATGTTGGATGTGGCACAGCGGAGATAGGTGCTCTTCACCTTCACTAGTCGTTCCTTAGCCTCGACGGTAACCACTTCCTTCGCCCAACGCTTTGTGTATTTGTAGCACAGCTCAGCTATTGTTACCTGGTCCACACCTAACACAAGATGGGTCTAAAAGGTGTCCAGTTAAACAAGACATAATAATTTATCTGTAAATTGTAAACACCAGAAGTATAAGTGAATGGGTGGGTGACCTTCGACTTCTAAGCTTAGCACACACCTATTTATTGTCAAAGTCCTTATTTAATTTGCATTTAAATTTTGTTCATAGCTATATTTCCCTGACTTAAAACTAACTAGATTTAAGCTAAACTACTAAATTTATGTTCAATTACTGCCATTATGAGCTCCATTATGTATATTAAATTTAACATATTCATCAGAAAAAATCTAAAGTAATTGAATTGCGTGTTGTAATAGTAACACATTTTATAAGTGATTTTAGCACACAAGTTAAATAAAAAATCAAAAGATAAAATTTTTTGTCAAGATTTAAACAACTAGTAAAAGCTATTCAAACTTCAATTTGGTTTTGAGAATATTTCATATATTCGATAAGCGTTTGTTTTGAATTTAAAAAGTGGACCTAAGAATTACCCTACTGCCTGATAAGTTTAAATAAGCTTCAAGAGGATTATTAAATGAACAAAATGGAAATTTTAAGAACATGGGCTATGGGGAGAGATAGTTTAGCGTGTTGAGATGTAAAATTGAGTCAAAGAGGCAAAAGGTTAATGAGACATCTTCATTGGATGGCCACTTTAGACGGCCCTCTCACCTTGAGGCATGTGGTTGGCAATGTGGTAGAGGGAGGCACCAGCCCGCTCAAGGTTGTTGAACTTGGTCATGCACTGTTCTATCTGCTGGAACAAGTGGCTGTCCAGATGGTGCAGACACCAACCTTCTGGCCGTACAGTGCCCAGCCTCGCAATCACCTGTCAGCAATAAAACCAGCGAACAGTATAATACAAGGCAAGAGTTTGATAACCTTCAAGTAAACAGCTTTATTTTTTTTTCTTTGACATAGTTTAAACTATGTTACTATATCCAATACTTATAGATAGGGGTGTGTGAAAATTCAAAACTTCAACTTTACTTCAAAACAAATATCAACTTTGACTCAGATTTTTGAAAAAATTCTGACTTCAACAATTACAAGTTTTACCAGTAAAATTATTGCTAGCTAAATTAATACTAATTTTATGATAATTTGTTGTCATTCTTAGATGTTATGTGCATTACAAGTCAATATTCATATGAATAAATCTGAAGTACTTCAATTGTAAATTGTGATTTCTTTATTTAGCAGATTAAAACAAAATATTACAAACAATTGTGATATAAACATTTTTCCAAGTAATTTTAGTGCATGAAGTTAAATAAATAACCACACTATGTTATTGTTTCTAGCATAAAAAACTATATAAAAATATTCAAACTTCAATTCTGCTTAGAGAATATTTCATTTATTAGATTCTAGTTCACTTCAAATTGAAAAAGTGACTTCTCAAACCCATACTTATGGGAAATATAAATCATAACTAAACAATCATTTTGCTATGTTAAATAATTCAGTTCAGTGGTAAAATAATGGTTTTATGTCTGTTGGGTTTATCATGTAATTATTATGGGCTAAGCCATTAAGAAGCATCATAACTAAAATAAAAATTAATATTTAAAATTTAAATATTTATTGTTTATTTAATCTCTAATGGTTTTTTTACTATCTAAATTATCCTTTTTGGATTTATAATTTTAAAGGATCGCTTCCAAATGTTTCTGTATAGTAGGAATGTGCAAGAACCACAGTTTCAATTAGAGACGATATCAAGATGAGAATATGAAAAAATATTGAGATGCAAGAATGAGACGAGAAAACTTCCTTTGACAGTAGAAGCATATTTACACTATAGGCCCACTAAACACGGGCGGTGGCTTTTGGGTGCGGCACATTTTGGATAATATTATTTTTATTTTTACTATAATATTGTTTTTAGTAATTACGTTTAAAAATTATTGACTAACACTATCAGAATAGTTCAAGTTTAGGACAAAATGACAATATTTATTTGTAAATAGCTGTACTTTGCAATCGCTTTGTAACTAAGGTCAGTCTCCCCTTTTTCATAATGTTAATTTAAGCTACTGTAGGTCATGTACATTGTACATGCCTAATTATCTTTTGTAGAAATTTTTTCTTGGATACTAACTTCCACCCCCCACCTCCCCCCCAAACACCTAATACCTATTTCCACAGAAACTTCCTAAAGCCCNTTTTTTTCTCTTCAATTTCTCAAATTTTTAAGATTCGTTTTTAACTTTCAAGATGAGATTTATATTTTTTTTTTCCCTTGTATGATTGAGATATTTTTTAGTCATGCACATCCCTACTGTATAATCAACTTTGTTATGACCAAGGAGAACTTAAATCTTACAGTTTCTTTTAGAGCAATGCTGCAGATCCAATCTTTCTCAAATCCAAAGATACTTGATACAGTCAGCCACGAGTTGTAAGTGTCAAGATTCAGCTCATGGGCCAGAAATTTCCATAGCTTGGACTTATCCTGCACAACAAAAGGAAGAAATGGCAAACGGAACCGAGTGATGAGTGGTAGCTCAGAGTTGGGAAAAGCTTGTAGCCAGATATCTTTCTCCGATTGTTGAGGTTGCCTGCAAGAAATAGCCTTTAAGTTAGGTTTTATAGCCATTTGTTGACAGTGAGAGATTTATTTTTATAAATATGAGATAATTTTGTCAATTCTATTATGAATTATGATTTTGTAAATAAATTCACATACTATCACACACAACAAATATGTAGGGTTGGGTCGATGCCAGTTGCTGATCCAATCATCAGCCAATTATGGCACAATTGGTTAAGTTGATCATCAACATTTGCATCCCGATTATTAACACCAAGCTTTTGAACTGTGTGTTACTTCAGGCAGTGGTAGCTCAACAGTTTTAAGTTGGGTAGCATAAAATCTTGTCTTTTGTACTATTTGTCAACAGGGAAGGGATTGCCTATGATAGAAAGGGGGATAAGGAGAGAGTGGGGTTTGTTTACTGGTTAGCGAGAAAGAAGCGTTTTGAAATTAAAGTCTGTGGTAACTCGGACTCGGCGGTTTGCAAGTGAGACAGAGTGGGGGGGAGCTAAGGTCTCTCTCTCTCTCTCTCTCTCTCTATATATATATATATATATATATATAGACCTTGGTGGTGATGTATACATGTCACCAAGAAAAAATATTATTTATAAAAATAACCACGATGGTGGTATTAATATTAGAGACATGGTCACCAAAAAACAAAACTAAACACTTGTTAAAATAAATTGGAGACTTTTTTGTTGTTGGAATTTTGGCTTATATATTCCTTCAGAATTTGTGATATTTATCAACAAAAAATGTGTAAGTTTGTTGTTTTAAGAGATATTTATCAACAAAAAATGTGTAAGTTTGTTGTTTTAAGAAAGTGAAAATGTTTCAAAATCTCAGTGGAAAGATAGAAAGTATCTCATCTATTTTTGGTAAAGGTGCTGTCTTTTTGAAAATTCTGACAAATTGATAATCTGGAATGGGGTCGATCCCCAATTAGTTCGAATCGACACTCTACTGTGAATTAATAAATTAATATGAGCCACAATTATCTGTGCCAAACGTTAGTTTTGATGTCTTGTAAGGACAATTTGTTTACTTACTGGACTCTATGGTAGGTTTTCAGAAATGATAACAAGTTTTTTATCTTGAAATCACAACATTTGTTCAGCTGTTGCTGTAGCTGATTGATGTAACTGTACATCTCGTAGTAGTAAAAGTTGACTGATGTCCATAACTTTGACAACAAAATCTTTAAAGAATCTCTATCATCCATTTTCAAAATATCTACTATATCATTACATTTCTTTAATACAGTTTCTTCAGGATTTGTCACAATCCCTTCCTCTTTGCCTTTTGCATCCTCAGAGACTACTATGTGTGGGTCCCAGCTAATTATAAGAAATTCAAGGTATGACATAAGGCATTCTTGAAGGTCCACATTAAAGTCGTAGCAAAACTCTCTGATAAGATCTAGAGTGGTGTGTTTGGATGTGATCAAGTTCTGTCTGAGAGATGTAAAGTCAAGGTTCAACAGATCTTTATGAAAGATTTTGAAACTCTTGAATCGTTTGCTCCACTTGCATTTGATAAGAAGCTTCTGTAGCTTTGCCTCATTTTCACAAAGACCATTTATTTTGTTATACATTATTCCAATCTTTGCTACAGACTCAAGTCTGCGACAATTGTCCTGTGTCCGGGATATTGCAGTATTCAAATATTTGAAAACTTCATTGGCGCTTAACAAGAGCAATAAACTGACACAAAAGTGTATATCTGGTTTACGACCCCAAGCAACTTTTAAGAACAAGGCATGAACACAATTTTTTAACACACTGTAAAGTTCAGGTTCCACTTTCTCCTTGTAAAAGGAGTTGTGTTGCTTTAAGGCTTGCCACTGGTACATTGCTGTGTTGTAAGCCAATAACCCTTGAAGAAGGGTAAAGTAATTTTCCTCCTTTTGGAGAATATTAACAAGTGGTGATATTTTGACAGCGGAAACCAGAATTGCCTGAAAAAAATAAATTTTTAAATAAATAAATGCAAATAATTTAATATTTAGATTGACATATGTATACTTATAATATTCAAGAATTGTGAATATTCATCAAACTAGATTTTATTTGCTCATCGACAATTAATGTAAAAAAACAGGATATACATAAAAGATTACATTTTCAAACCTCATATATTTTTTTTGGTCACATTAATTATATAGTTGCTCTAAAGAAAATAGAAATTATAGATAAATGTTTTTTTGTTTTTTTTTTGTTATAATGCGAGTTCACATTCAGTCAAGGGCTAAATTAATGGTCTGGAGTCCGGCTGTTAAGTTTGTTCTTTAATCTTTTTGGGTTGGAGGCTAAGCCACCATTATAAATTATGAATAAAAATTTGAAAATATATATATTTATTTTTATATTTTTTTTATAACTCAAATCTGAAATTTTCTCGAATCCATGAATCTCAAATATGCTTAAGAATTCAAGTGTTTCTTTAAGGAAAACCTCTTTTCACTTTTTGGGGCATAAATAATTTTTTGTTTAACATATTTGAAAGAAGGTAAAGGAAAAATGGAGAGAAACGTATAAAAGGGTAAAACCCCAATAAGGCTTTTATGATGATAAGAACAACACCCATCACCCTTTACATTGCTGCCACTGGACAAAGAGGTAGTGGCTGCCTCTTGAAGAAGATCAATTGTCACAGCCCAGTCCCTCGGTTCATTCTATCGACAATAGTTCCCTGTGTTTGTCCATTGTGTTATTCCTTTTACATGTTTCTATCTGAGTGTCCTATCATGCTTTACCAATTTCCCTTTTCTTCCTTATGTGTTTTTTGTTTTCCTCTTTTAGGAAGTTGGGTTGTGTGTTTCACACTCCCTCCTGATGAGTTGTGATAGAATGAAACCTAGGTAAGGGGATTGGTAACAATAGATTTTCTTCGAAAGGTAGCCATTACCTCTTTGTTCAGTGGCAGCAATGGAAAGTGTGAACTGTGCTTTTCTTGTCATTGTAGAAACCATACTGTTTGTTCCAGATCCAGATATGATCTAAAATCAACTGAAGAAACTTTCCGGACTTTGCATCAAAGCACTAAGGGGCGACTACCTGCCCCCACATCCCCACTCATCAAGCAACTACCACTCATAGGAGACAACCCCTCTGTTACCTTAATTTTTGGCCTACCCACTCCCACGCATCTCAAGCTTGCTTTACCCAGACCAACTGTGCGTCCTCTTCCGATACATGCAATAGAACATAATCAAAACAACCAAGTTATGATCCTGTCCCACCAATCACTTACTCTAACTGAAATAGATCTTTTATCCAGAGGCTTGACATTTTCACAGTCAAACCACCTTAGAGCACTTCGCTCTGGTGGAAGATGTCATTGCCTGGGCCAAATACTTATTTGAGAATAATAAGTTCAACCAAGATCAGGACAAGAGGGCAGATCTAGCAGTGAAGAAGTTCCCTCCACCCTCCAACTGGGACCGCCCTCCATTACCTTCAGACCACCCACTTGAACAATACATTGCTTATGTCTTGGCCAGTGTGATGGAGCCATCATTTCCTAAATCCTTACTCACAATACTGAAGAAGGAGAGGCCATACCAAGACTTAAAAACAACAGAGACAATATTATGATCCTCCCTGCTGGCAAAGGATCCACCTCTATCACAGTAGCACAATGACAACGTGCACTGTGCAGATGAAAATACTTGCAAGGAACAGGACCATGAGCCTCCAAGACCATACAAGAGTCTCATCGAGAATTTTTTACAAGTGCATCGACCACATTAAGGCCTCTCTGCCAAATCATTAGAGGTCCTCATACCCACTCCCACTCTCAATCTTCTGCCCAAAATTCACAAAAAGAAAAGACCTCCACCCCATCGTCGTTTGCTGTGGGGCCCCCACCGAACATATTTCAGAGCAGGTTGATTCTCATCTTCAACCTCTAGTCCAACAACTTTCCTCACACATAATGGACACAAACCACTTTCTCAACAAATTACAAGAAATTAAAAGCAAAATCCCACCGGTGCATACTTTGTCAGCATAGATGTCAAGATGTCAATTTGCTTTACACCAAAATACCCCACACCCAAGGACTTTTTGCCATGAAAAATATCTGAACACACAACCACCTAATTCGAGTAGAATCCGCTCGCCTCATACTTGAAACGAAAAATTTCTGCTTCTTACACTAACCTCTTCATGGGTAAACTAGAGGCCAACTTTTCGCAATCTGAACCCTGCAACTGCTCTGATGGATGAGATTTATTTACATCTTTATGATTTGGAGGGATTCTGAAACTAATTTTATATAGTTCTTGAACAGGTTAAATAACCATAGTAGGTACCCTAAGATTCACCCAGAACATTTCACAACCCAAAGTCATATTATTGGATTTGGAACTAAACCCTTCAGAGGTAAACATTAACACCACAGTTCACACCAAAGCCACCAGCCAACAACAATACCTCCATTTCCAAAGCAACCAACCTCTTCATGTAAAACGCTCTATACCCTCTAGCCTAGCTACCAGAACCAAATGTATATGTTCTGAAGAAGACCTTAACAAGCAGTGTCAACAACTCTTCAAGGCTTTCACAGTCCGAGGATACACTAAATACATAGTTAACAGTCAAAAAACAGCCCTATCTAATCAAGAACTTATCAAGAAACAACCTTCCAATGACATGCCGCTCACCACCCAGTATTATGAAGGACTAGACAAACTCGGATTTATCCTGAACACGGGCTACAATATCCTAACCTCATCCCCCTCACACAAAATCTTCTCAACAGTGTTCCAAGAATAACATTGAAACACACCTATAATCTCCGCAACATTCTGGTTCATCCTAAATTTCTCAACTCAGCCACAAACATGAGGTCAGAGGTTCCAACCCATGCAACAAACCGAGATTCAGTACCTGCAAAATTCACCAACCTTCCACCTCATTCAACAGCAGACTCACACAAATGGAATACCCCATAAAATACAACTTTGACTGCTTCAAAGAGTCTCTTATATACTAGCTACAATGTAACTACTGCATTTCTGAATACTTTGGCCTCACCTCAAGAACACTCGGACAACAAATTAATAGTCACCATTTTGATCCCAACCACAACGACCCTGACAAACCAGTAGCACTTCCTACACAAACACACAATTGAGATTTTTACTCATGCTAGTAGTAGACTTTTACGACCCCTCCCCAATAGTTGCAATGGTTCCAGACTCGTAGGTGGAAACTTACTCACCAATATTTATTACCAAATCCAGTCACCCCCAGCTCTCAACCTTAGATAACGTTCTCTCTTTTTCCCCCAAGCAGGCCTACTCACACTAGTCGGTGATTATTATATTAACAGATAATTTAATTTAACAATTAATTATGATATAATATAAATACAACAATCTATCCATCTACCAAGAGTAAAGACACAGGTTTGAACAGGCAACTGCAGAATCCAAGCCGAAACTTTTTTTTTTT
>CABFWB010000950.1:70191-106378 GCA_902151455.1 Timema bartmani
TATATATATATAAATTATATATATATAAATATATATATATATATATATATATATATAAAAATTAGCCTTGAAAAGTTTTGTAAAAACATTGCGAAATTAGCCACTTTCCTTTGATAAAACAATAGTTGTGAATTGGGATTTTTTGGTAGGCATATTTAGGCTAGATAACTTTTGAATTCATAATATGCTTTGTTTACAATGTGAAAGATTCGACCCACAAATATAATTAACCCATGAATTCTCATATCTCAAATACTTGTCAAGATTAGAGGATACAAAGATGCGA
This sequence comes from Timema bartmani, assembly GCA_902151455.1. Taxonomy (NCBI): domain Eukaryota; kingdom Metazoa; phylum Arthropoda; class Insecta; order Phasmatodea; family Timematidae; genus Timema; species Timema bartmani. The sequence goes on from CABFWB010000950.1 coordinate 70,478, forward strand.
GTAACCCATATCTATTACACACTATTGGGCAATAAAACATTTTCTAAGTGATTTTAGTTTACAAAGCTATTTATATATCCAGCTTCGAGAATATTTTACATAATTGATTCAAGTTATTTTGTTTGAAAAACTGAACTCCAAATACCCCTAGAAAATAACATATGCCAACTGCAAATTTCACAAACATCCAGATATGGAGAGGGAACAGTAAACCATAAGTCATCTAGTAATAAATACACATAATGATGATGATGATAATGTAATGGCACTCACCCCAAGACCCCAACAGCAACTTGAAAATTGTTCAAGTCTAGAGCTTGCTGCACCAACTCAATGACTACTTCCTCCGGGCACAGTTTAAACAACGCCGCCAGCCTACTAACTTTGCCGCAAACAATGTGCAATTGCTCATCACTTTCCATAGGTAAAGTCAGGACCGAATCTCTGATGCATTCCTTAACAATTCGCCAACGAGTCTCCATACAGCCAAACTCATAAGGTGTCATTTTCTTGACAAATTCTTTAAAGATCATACTTAAATTTTTGAAATCTATTATGTCAACCATCGTATCTTCCCCGAGAAGAGTTGATGCACGGGTTAGCCTTGTGAAAATCAAATCTGAAATTTCTTTAAAGTTTCTGCAAATATCTCCCAGGAAATCATCTTGGAAAAGAGCCTCGGTCATTCGGATGATTCTCAAACAACACTTCTTGACAAGAGGAGGAGACAGACTGTCAAGGATTTTGATGGCACGCTCGAGGTTACCCATTGTGATGTAGTGCTCAATGCAGCGGACATACACCTCTTCTGTTAGGTCTTTAGACCTGATTGCAAGCTGAAGACAATCCTCCAGCATTTCTTCGCAGCCTTGCGCAATGATGTAGTTGATGGTCCGAACATTACCCTGCAAATAGTCCATAGTCATAGTCCATAATTATAGATGGGTCAAATCCACTATTTTACTAAGCCTAATCTCCAATTTGCCTTAGAATCTCTAATCCGAATCTGAATCTTGAAAAAAATTAATAACAAAAGAGGGAATATAAATCTAATAGACTAATATAAAATACAACTAGTAATTAAATGTTAACATCCTTTCTGATAATCCATTCATTATAACATTAATACATTCACTTAAGTGTTAAATTACTGGTTGTTGAGATCATCCTATAACTATAAATTATTTTGAACCACCAATAAGCAATATTATAACTATCTAATTTCATTCGAAAAATTGAAAAATAATTTTTTTAAAGGATTTGAGTTTCTAACGCAAAATTTTCTCAAATCCTCAAATCTAGAGTATTCTTAAGGATTCAGGGGATTCAAAGGATTCAAGATCCCATCCCTAGTTGTAATAGAAATAAGCCTACATGAACAATTTTGAAATTATCAACACTTCAGAATTTAAAAAAATAATGTATACAAAGTGGAAGTGTGATTAGTTTATCATTTGCTTTCAAAAATCAAACAAATAGAGGTTATTGGAATCATTTGATTCAAAGATATTCAAGAAAAGTTCAAAGCCTAAACTTGAAAAAATATATACTTTTCAATTAATTGGCAAGTTGTGATAACAATTTCTAACTCATCAGTCATCACTATCCAAATTAAGTGTGCTAGTTATCTCATCTACTTTTGAAGATAATTCATGCCATTGTTTTTTTTTAATTTGCTTTTTATTAGCTGGAGGTTAACATTTGAAAAGTCTTAAAAATGTACTGTGTACGCACTAATGTTGTCAAAGTACAGTATAAAGCTAGTAAAGTGTTTTCAAATTTCACCATTGTGTGAAGTAGAGTGCTCACATATATATATATATAATATTTAATTTATTCAAGTGTTAACTTATTTTTTATATAGTTATCGACTTATATAAAAGAAGGTAATTTACAGAAACGAGAATTAGCCTTTGAAACTGCAACTATATGAAATTTTAAATCACACATACATTTTACCTTCTTTCATAACACAAGAAGACTAAGGGTAATATATAATTATTATATGATATACATACATAGACAGTGTTCTCCCCAATGCCTTCTGACCAGGCTGATTTTACTAACCGCCCAGCTAAAATCATTATTTGTTGCACAAATCATCAGATGTTGCAAAGTACTACACTGCCCCGCCTGGCTTCTTAATAATATTAACTGGTTGGAAAATATTTCTGGGGAGAACACCAAATCCAACATCAAATTGAAACAAACATCCAAATCTTGACGACACTCTTTCTCTCTCTCTCTCCCATATATGTAAACATATAAGTGAGAGGAAGAGTGTCATCAAGATTCGGATTCAATATGAATGGCTTGTTAAATTATATATGGGGCAGGCAGGGTGGTTAACTATGAGATTAATTCTTCCAAAACCATATATATATATATATATGTATACATTTATGAGAGAGAGAGAGAGAGAGAGAGAGAGAGAGAGAAAAAGAAAGACTGCTAATCTGTAGTCTGATTATCAGCCGACTATGACACCTCAGTTAAATCAATGATCTGGAATTTTGAGACCAATTATTTTCACGATCCTTATGAAATTTGTAGGCAAGAAGCCAGCTAGTGATGACTCATAAGTTTAAGATTCAGATGGACACCTACTATTAAGAACGATGTTTTACAGCCTATTCCTCAGAAACTATGCATAATAGCAACATGCAGTTTTTGTATTATATTTATTTAACTTGTAAATTTAAAATGAACTATATTAATAAAAAAAGTTACAAGTTTACTTTTTTACAATAAGACATCATTTCAATTAGATTAAAATTAAATAAAACATGAAATACAAGAATATAGTTTTGAAGTTATCATATTATTATAGAGAATAAGATAATGTTCTATCATACACGACAAATATTTATAATCCATTAATTTTTACAAAATTTGATGATTTCAAATTAAATCATGTTTAAACTGTTGAAAAAGTTCAGCCTTTTCTGCAAGATGAGTCTGTCATTGGAAGCACCTTTTCCTCTCCTCCCAAACCCTTTTTGGCATTATCTATCATTCCATCTTATTTGTAAGCCCAGCTACTCCACCTTCCCTCACCCCATTTATATCCTGTTCAGGTAAAACCTTTGACTTGACGCTAATTACTGTCTGTCACTTTGTTACTACTATTACCTCCAAACCTGAGTTATTGAAAATGTTCTCTGTGATGTATTTGCATAACCCCCTAGGGGTTCACGAAATCTTCCAGGGGGTTCGCCAAAATATTTCTGTAATGGCAGATTTTTGCAGCACTTTGTGATGAAGTGGGAAGCATTAGCATTTATAACTGTTTAATGTCTCACATTGAAGTCAGGTGGTTATCTCGAGGTAGAACTCTTATAAGATTGTTTTAACTTAAACACAAAGTTTTAGTTTTTCTTACTGACCATCCCTTTCACAAAGCAAAGTGCATGAAAAATCAAATGTGGCTCAAAGCTTTGGCCTATTTGGCAGAAATTTTCTCATAAATAAACAGTTCAAACCTCTCTCTTCGGGGATCAAATATAACATTTTTACTGTGCAAGAATGTATCGAGTCGTTTGTAAAAAAAAAAGTTTTGGGAAACATGTTTAATTAGCAATCAGAGTGCTTTGATACCCATCATGACTCAGGTTGACTCCTAAGATTTAAAAATACGACCTTAAAACACAATTCTTGTTTCCCCAATTTTCTTTAATATCTGGTTAAAGTGACCCCCAGGGTCAGTGAGACATAACTGAGCAAGGGACAAACCTAGGCAGGTTAGTAGAAAAGATAATCGGCACACCATGTCAAAGGTCCATTGTCCAATCTCCGAGTTTAATCACAATTTTAACCAATTTAAATAGTGTTATCAGTCTAGCTCACCCCTTTGACACTAACATGTTTCAGGCCATACTTCTTTTGTACCAGCTTCACTTTCTCCATCACCAACTCATCAGCGATGTTGGTTGCTAAAGGATGTTCCCGCTTCAACCCTTCCTGTGCCAGGGCCTTCATGGTGACACTCCAAGGGACTGGGGCATTCCTCAGAGACAAAACAATACTTTGCATCTGAACCTGTACACAACAGTTTACAGTCTCTTTAAATGCTTATTTACATCCATTATTGTTTCCAGCCTGTGGACTGGGTCTGTATGTTATTCAAGCGATATATTTTCCCACTACCGGCTGGCTAGGCCTGTCATAGGTTCATATGCCTTATAATCTAACTTTAGACTAGGAGAGGCACAACATTCAGTCCCTGGCCGTTAATTCATCACTGTGAAAGGGTAAGCCCACATTTCACCAATGATAAATTTTTCAGCTGTCCCCGGAATCAAACCCTTAGCTCAATAGACAGACAAGCTACGAATTGAGTTAAGGTGTTGGATTTTTAAATGCTTATAAAGGATCTTATATAACAATCCAGAATTGCAAATTTACTTTGTAATTTTCACTGGACAAAAAATAGAGCAATACAACTTGTTTAACTTTTACTCAACATTATTTAAGGATTAGCTCCTAGCACCCTGAAAACTAACAACTCATTTGAGACAAGTGAATGAAAAAATGAAAAAAAAAAATTATTTACAAGAGAAACCTAAATAGTGGTATCAATGTTTAGCAACAAGTTAGTAATATTTTACAATACACCATGTTCTGAAATCTAAAGGTAGAGTATTATTTTTGTTATAATAAATTTTAATAAAACTTGATTATTCAAGTTAGCCAAGAGAGTTAGTTAAGAGAAATTGTGATCTACAAGCTCTCTACTAATCGACTTGAAGTAAAAGTAACATGTATCATCAAAAGTAAAAGTAATATGTATCATCAAAAGTAAAAGTAATATGTATCATCAAACAGGTACTAAAACCAGCAGCGGATTTAGTCTCACTAGCGCCCTAGGGCAAAAAAGTATTGTTGCCCACTTAATTTTTTTTATAAAAAAACTCCCAACTCTTTTTATGTAACTAAATTTACAATAGATATTTATTTGAAATATTGTTCTCATTCATGAGAACCTTGAAAAACTATTTATATCAAGTAAAAACACATTTCATTTAGTTATCTCTACATTTCATTTAGTTTTAACAAGAAATATCTTTGGTGAAGATAAAGAGACAGGCCAACATGCGGTGGCCAGACAACAGCATAGCTGTCAGTCGCTTCGCTCACAGTTTGACCCTGTGACCCTGTACCAACAAACTTCTTATTGTAATTTTTTTTTTCACACCTTCAATTTTGCCGTCTGGGGCTATAGCAAATTCACGCCTGACTAAAACGCAATAGCAGGAAAAAATATATATCATAATTCTAAATTTTAACAATATAGTCGAAGGATTAATTACAAGTCACCTTAGCAACAATTTGTGACAGTATTAAACTTTCCTTTTCTGGTTTGATAATGAAATATTGATCCTCACAATTTTGAGGTCTTGGCAGAAAATAAAAAGACCAGAAGGTTGATTTAAGGTGTCATTCCATTACTAATTTCAAATGCAGGTGGTTCAGTTAAGAGAGTGAAATTATTGGATTCAAGTGCCACTTGACTGTACCGTTGAGTTGTGGATGAAGTGGATGATGGTAGCCATATTATCCTCCCACGGGGACTCCTTGTACCACAGCCTCCAGTCAACCCGACTCGTAACACCAATAATGTATTCCAACAAGACCTGGTCGGACTCCAACCGACGCTTCAGCATGAACGGGAACAGGAAACTGGTCATGAGCCGATGGATATCTGATGGATTCACTTTGTCCAACAGGTAAAATATCACCTGTTTTTTGTCCTCCTTCAAGAGAAAAACTAAACAACTGTATTTTATGCACACTTTTTGTTTTCTTTCAGGAGATAAATTAAACAACTATATTTTATTTAAGTCTTTAATGCAAACTTTTTTAGAAAACTAAGTTGAACCAGTACAGCCACTTGCAAACTAGCTTTAGTAAAGAAACTACTCTTGCTAGCCAACCTTAACTCCAGAAAATGTAATATATGATTTGTTAGACAAAGGCCAAATGAAATATTAAATTATTGTAGGCACCCCCTAGGATTGAATAAAAGTGTCTATGGTGCCAAGCGGTCTAGCTGATCGAATAATTAAGATGATAGGTATGGACAAAGGGAAAATAATGGTATTGCTGCAGGTGTATGCACCAAAAATTGGTTGCCCTTTGAAGAGAACTAATTAGAAAATAACTTAGGAAAGTTAAGTAGTGATGGGAAACATTAATGAGCAAGTTGGGAATGAGCGAGAAGGTTTTGAGAAAGTGTTAGAATGTGGCAGCAGATGGGGGGAGAGAAATGAGAAAGGTAAATAAGATTGCTAGAATTATGTGAACAAAATGGAATGAAGGTGGCAAACAGTTGGTACAAAAAACAAAAGAAAGTAATAAAATCATGAGATACAGCTGGAATGGGGAGCAAAGATATGTAATAAATTACTTTCTTATGGACAAGGAAATGAAAAGGCAGACTATAAATGTTAAGGTGATACCAAGTGTGTCCTTAGATAGTGACGAAAGGTTGCTAGTGCCAGACATATTGGGATGGAAATTTAGGAAAATAAGAAGGATATGGGTGTGTAGACTAAAAGTTAAGAGGACCTGCATTTAAGAAAGGCTAGAAGCTTAATGCCCAAGGCTGAAATCCAAATTGTAAAGGTGGAATGGGAAAGCTTTAAGAAAAGTTTAATGGGAGCTGCAGAGGAAGTATGTGGGAGGACAAGTGATAAGAGGAAGTGTAAGGAGAGAGGGAAGGAAGCAATGGAGGAGAAGAACAAAGCATTCAGAGGACATTTTAAAAATAGGAATGAGTTAAGATAGGAATAATATAGGAGGAAGAAGAGAAGATCAAAGCATGTTGTGTAGTAGGCCAGGATGGCTTGGATGCAAAAATCGATAGAGATGCTGGAAAAAGATACGATAGGAAGGAGTTATATAGCCGGGTAAGAAATATAAGGAGAGAGAGAAGACAAAAAGTTAGGATGTTGGATGAAAAAGGAAGAATTATTAAGACAGTAGAAGAAAAGGAAAAGGAACTATCTAGGGGATATTTTGAGAAGATGTTAAACCCGAAAGAGGTGGGGGATGAGAGTGAATCAAAAGAGCATGAATAATTAGTAGAAGACGAGGGAGTAGGTCCCACATTGAAAAAGGTGAAGGGTGGATTAAAGAGGACAGAAAAAGAACCAGGTGTGGACAAAAAAATTGTGAAAATGATAAAAAGCTGCAGGAGAATTGGGAATACAATGGTTATGCCAGGTGCTTAGTGTGATATGGAAGAAGAACAGGGTACCAAAAGACTGGACTAACAGTGGAATAACGTTGATGTGCTACTGTGCTAAAATATATGAGAAGATACTGGAAAAGAGAATAAGAAAGAAATTGGAAGGAAGATAGAGAGAGGAACAGCACGGATTTAGGGAACAAAGGTATATGATAAACTTGGTCTAGGCTATACAACAGATGATGGAAAAGGGGTACTAAATTTAGAAGGAATTGGTAATAGTATTTATGGATTTAGAGTGTAAAATACCTTGGAAACGTGATTGAGATGAAGGGTGGGAGTAGAGAGGATCAAATAATGAGGCAGCATAGAGAGTTGTTCTATAGGTGTATAAGAGACCTTCTATGGAGAAAAGAGGTAACCTTGAAGTGTAAGGAAATGTTGTACCTAGTACCCAGTGTGTACCCAGTCACATATGCAGCAGAAACATGGACATTGGAAGTAAAAAAACAATGAAAGTAGAAGCCATGGGAATGTAATATGTGAGGAGCATGTTAGCTGTCATGAGGAGAAACAGGATGAGGAATAAAGTTGTCCAAGTTGGAGTGGTGAGGGGTGGGGGTACAGGGAGTACATGAGATATAGAGGAAGCAAGGCTGAGATGGTATGGGTATGAAATGAGGATGAAAAAGGAGAGAATACCAAAGATAATGATGGAGATAAAGTATGTAGGAAAAAGACCACAAGGGAGACCAAAAAAGAGATGGGTAGGAGGAGATAATAGAAATTGTGCGAATGAGAGGATAAGAATAGAAGCAAGTAAAGGAGGACAAATGTGGCATTTTACCAAACTGACCAGACCACAAACTGAAAACATTTGAAGATGATTATTATTTATATTTCACCAGGCACTGTGGTACGTGTCTTACAATAATTTATCCAAGCTATCTGCACATTTACACTGATGGGTTAGGGATGAGGAAGGGAGAGTGAAGAGGAAGGGAGAGTGAAGAGGAAGGGAGAGTGAAGAGGAAATGTTCCTGACGGAGAGTATAAGAAAACTGGAAAAATCCCCGAGAAAAAACCACCCACAGTATAAATGGCTGGGATTAGAAATTTGAATGCCCTTATTACTGGCAAACCACAGGAGGTTGACTCCTTAGCAAGTTAGAACTGTTGCCAACCCCTCAAAGCCCCCAACCACTAGAATGAACCAACGAGTCAAAACTAGCAATACTCAAAATAATTTTTTCAAAAATTGTTTCCGGCCCCACCCTCCACCTTACAATAATAAGAGCCTGGATTTGTATGCACAATCAAATAGTAAAATATGCATGAAAAATGTAAAAAAGAAAATGTACCATAATATGCTAGATCAAATGGACCAAAATCAAATAAATTATTTTATTTGTGGAAAAGCTTGCCTTATTCATGGTTGTTATGGTATATAGGAAAAGTCATACTGAGATTTTCTTCTGTGAAGCTCCTACCTCTGTCACTGAAGAATGTTTTATACAGTGAAAATGTCCTTTCGACATCGCATGATGTCACAGGTGCAAGTGAAAAACACCAGAATTCTTCTTCGGTGAATTCCTGATGTATTTCAGTTTTTACAACTTTTTGCTGATTTGACAAACTGTTTTGTAAACAGTATTTTTATTTAATACCCCTCCAAACTTATCAGATGCAATTTTTGCAACACCGTGAGTTTCTGAAGGCAATGCTATTGAAATTTGATCAATCATTGAAGGAGAGAACTGTAAGGAATTAATTTGAGCCTCCAACTGTGTTATAATTTCAGGTAATACAAAGAAGCGGTTATGGATGTACAGTATCTTTTTCTCAGTGCCAGTTTTGTTTTACACCCAACTGACTACTGAGATTTAATTAATCAATTAATTAATTAGTAACTAGCCGATGAAAGAAAGGGGGTAAGACAGTTACGAGTAAAATATGCATTTTTACTTTAAAAATACGAGTAAAATATGCATTTTTACTTTAAAAATACGAGTAAAATATGCATTTTTACTTTAAAAATACGAGTAAAATATGCATTTTTACATTTAATATTTAAAATATGCATGCAAAATAATTTTCCTTCAGAATATGCCTTTATATGCACTATCAAACACCGACCAAATGGTCTATTAAGGTGTGACTTACAAAGTACATAATTTCCACATACCTTTAGATATGTACAAAAGAACATGCATTTTGCATACAAATCCGGGCTCTAATAATATAAGTAGTAAGACGCAGTGGAAAATATTAATAATTGTGAAGTTTTCATTCTGTAATTTTCTATTTTTGTGTGTATGACACAATCATTTATGATCAAATTTTGTTGTAGGTGTTCAAAAAATATAAAAATATTGCATAATATTTAGTATCCCTGAACATATTCCAAATATTTTCTACATTCATGCAAGGTGTCCTTATTTGATAATATACCTGCATATAGTCCTCCAAAGGAATGCACACATGGTAATCATCTTTCAAAGTTTTTAACTCTTTCAGGGTGTTGATCAATACAACCAACTGAGAAAGCGGAGAGCTGGGAATAGAAGACAAGCGATACCAATTAACAACGCTATGTAGGCCTTCTCCGAGTTTGTTGTTATAGTTCTGCAGAGTTAGAAACTGTTCAGAAAACTCAAGAGCATTTTTTGGCCATTTTAACTTTTCCATTTCCAGACCTCTGTAAGAAAGTAAAAAAACTCTTTTTAAATCACAATTGAAATAACTATCAAACAATCAAAATAATGAATTTTTTTTTTTGAAACTGTATTTATGTCATGATTTTTTTTTTGTCAAAGTAAAATGTCACACTCCGGATAGAGTTTTAAAAAAAACTATTAGCTTGTATTTAAATTTCATGATGCTTAAGTATTTTATGTAATATACTGTAGTTTGATTTTTCACATTTGCATTAGAACAATGAAAAAAATTGTTGTGGCTATCTTTTTTTTTTTTGATCGTGTGTGTTTTGGAAAAAACTTTTGTAATAAAAGTAGGGATAATTATTAGTGGCTTGAATTAAATTTATAGTGAGTTTCAAATCTCTAAGCACACCCAGGCTTCAATATTACATTTAATTTAAAATTTGTACAAATGAATATTTAAGCCAGAGAATATTTAATTATTGATTGTGCAATGTTCTAATATTGTTCTCATAAAAGAAACATTAAGAAAAAAAAAGGTAATCATCATGACACAAAGATCAGAAATTAAAACCATGTTGTATTGATTGTTTGGTTTTATATATTAAACACCATAATCTGGACTAAAATTAGTGTTACACTCCCAAGGTGCTTAAATCCAGTTCCTACTATATACTCCAAGCCTGGAACTTCACAACAGCCAGAACGGCTTGTATGCCTGTGTGTTTATTGATAAAAAGTATTCTAGTTGTGTGCCACATTGTAAAAGAATTTATGGTGACAAAGAACATGTGTCAATAATCATGTTTCTTAAAAAGGAATCTTGTCATAAAAAATGGCTTAAATCTACTAACTGTAAAGATTTCACAGTAAAAAATTCAACAGTTGCATAAATTAAGTACTTCGAAGAATAATTTTTATTTAGTAGGAAGAAATAATCCAGTTGTTCAGTTAGATGGATAGGTATTAGTAGACAAGACAGAAATTAAAATTATCAAAGGAGGTTTATCCTACAGAATTTGAAGGACAGCTAAAATACTTGTCCAAGTGTGTTGACATTGTGAAATATCCTGAGCATACACATCAAGAAATATTATGTAGAATGTGTGGATATAGAATGAGATTAACCAGTCTTATCAATTACATGGTTAAAATAGCTAAATTAGGCTTGGAAACTGAAAACCATCACGAAATATCTGCAACTTGGGTATAAAAAAACTTTAAAAGACTTGGTTTACCATGAAAGACGAAATTGAGTTGATAATAGGTAGTAATTATATCAAAGCTATCAATAGGGCTCTGTGAATACACGGACTGCGAGCTTCGAGCCAAGCTCTTCATTAAAACTCGAGATTGAGATCAAAAGTTTTGTAGGCTCATCATTTTCAATCTTCCGCTTGATGTACGTACCAATCAATGTTTAAAACATGATGGTAAATATAGGCTATTTAATTTATATGATATCAGCAGTTTCATGTATAAATTATTCAGTAACTTAATAAACTGTTAAAATTAGTATAATATTTCACATTAATGACATAAGAGCTCTGACACTAAATTCAACTGGTAAATTAATTTGATATTTTCGTCCATTTTGAAAAATTATTCATCAATTTATATTGCAATGCCATGACAAGGCAATGCAAATAAAAATAGCTGGATAGATGATTAAATATGTCAATAGTAATTATTTTTATTATTTTTACAGGGTCCCTTTCTAAAATTATAATTTTAGTTAAATTTAAAATTGAGAATATATATGGATTGTTTTCGAACGTAAGACATTTAAAACATGTATTAATCCATTCAACCACAAAAGTAGCTCTAGTTACCATTTAGTTATAAAATTATGTTGGCCAACCTGTATCCATAAAATCAGTGTTTATCAACATTGCAATTAATATCCAACCAAACTTACCATATTTATATTTCTAAAAAAATTACTATTTCACTAATGACTACTAGAAATAATATTTTAATCATTTATTTTTTAGTGATGTGCAAGACTCGAAAATATCTTGAAAATTCAAGGAAAAAATAATCTTGATCTAGTCTCGAAAGTTAAAAAATGAATCTTGAAAATTTGAGAAGTAAAAAAGAAGCATATATTGACCTTCAGAATTTAAAAAACCAAACCAGGAATTTATTATTTCCAATAATACCGTAATAACCACAAAATAGGCCACATTCCCCTCCAAAAAACATCCTTCATTAGGAAATATTTTGGTTATAAATATTGTTTTTAAATATCTAACTTCGAACATATAAGCTGTTACACTACTAAATTAAATTATAAATGGTGTTCATTGTAACTACCAATCACTATTTTATTAATTGCATTTTAAATGTGTATGAGTTATATCTTAAGGTTTTGAATGAACTATATATAAGACAATATAAAGCAAGTGCCAGCTCAAATGTCAAAAAGGAACTATAAACTATATATTTACTTTAATTAACATAATTTTTTTTTTTACTTTCAAAGAATGTTTTCTCATCTCTTTCTCATGTCTTTATACTTTTTTATATTCTCATCTCAAGTTGAAAAAATGGTTCTCGCACATCCCTATTATTTTTATTTTAAAGTATGATCATCAACTTTTATAAACATTAAAAATTGAATTGAAATACATTTTGTAATAAGATAATTTATAGTAAACACCCATATAAGACACATGTGTAACTGAGCATAGAGGAATTGAATTGGAAGAAAAGAAGTGATCATGTGTGATTATTACATTAAGGACTCAAAGGAAATATGAAACACTTCAAATATCTAACTGCTTGCGATTCTTATGTTTTCTTATGGGGTAGTAAAAGTTACGGGCTTATTTTAGGGAAATATTAGCGCATTAAAATGTCAATTTTATTAACTCTTTTTTGTTTAAAAATGAGGTGGCCCAGTGGCTAAATAATTTTATAGTAAAGGAAATTGATAAAACTAAATAAAAATAAAAAATAAACTACTAAGAGTAAATTTGATGAAGAAAGCCCACCTAGGGAAAGAAGAAAAATGTGGGAAGAATCCAATGCTCAGAGGTGACATCTTCTTCCTTTCTTCAGTCTTCTATAGTAGTCATACACACATTTAAACACTAACTAACACAAATAGAGTAATAGTTCGTTATTGTTGCCTTTATCAAACACAAAGAGAGAAGAAGAAATACACTTCACACAAACACTGGATTACTCCATTTTGAATTTAAAGAAAAAACTTCACCCACAATAAATCACAGCATAGTCTTACCTTCCTAGATGTGAATCGGTTCCTTGAAAACCACCAAATTCGCACCACTGTACGTATAAAACCCACCTATAACCAACAATACCTACACTACCATGGCATACAAAAAGGTATCTACCATTCAGTCTTGCCACCCGAGCCAAATGGCTATGTCGAGAACCTGATGATTTAACTGAATATTGTAAACAACTCTCCACAGCTTTCCAAAGCAGAGGTTACCCCAAGCCTTTAATAGACAACCAAATCTCCAAAGCACTCTCCAGGGATGACTATGACCCTCCAAACAAAAGTTGAGGACATCCCTCTTACAACACAATACCATCCTGGTCTACAACATATCATCATCCTTGAAAGTGGTTACAAATTCCTAACCAGTTTCACCCAGACCCAAAACCTTCTTAGTTCACCCCCAAGAGTCACTTTCAAACGGCCATCCAATCTCCACAATAATCTAGTCCATCCCAAACTTCCTGACCCCAATAGAATTCGAGAAGAAAAAACGACTACCAAAGGTTCATCCCCTTGCGGTAGCACCTGTTGCAGCACTTATGGAATCCACCTACCAGCTACATCCTTCAACAGCAAAGTAACCAAATTGGAATACAAAATCCCTGGTTATTACAATTGCAAAATAAATAACTTTATATATCAACTACCGTGCAAATCATGTGATGCAGAATAGATAGGCCTTACTACAGGTTCTCTCAGACAGCGAATGAACAATCATCGTTTTGACACAAGCCACAAAGATCCGGACAAACCTGTACCATCCATGCTGGTACCCACAACCAGGACTTTCAAACCTGCTACACCACCAAAATATTAAGAGCATTTCCCAAACAGTGAAACAGTTCTCAACTTAGAGAGTGGTAACTGGCCCACCAATGGATTACCAACTCAAGATTACCACCAGGCCTCAAGAGAAGATTGTTTGTTTGTTTGTTTCTTTCTATAAGATTAACATCTTTCAAATTGATTAAATTCATGGTGATTTAGTAAGGAAAGTTATGATATTAATTAATTGAAAGGAACGCCTAAGAATAAGTTATAAAGAGGTTTAAATGAATAAAAAAATCAGGTACATACTTTAAAGTAAAATTAGAAAGCATATAAGACAACTTTTCAATGTCATTATTACACTTTTGGCGTGACAGGGAGAACATCTGACCCTAATTTTCGAGGTAAGCTTGATAGTTTATCACCATTATTTTTATGAATATATTATCTTAAAAAAAAATTTTTTTTTTTTCCTTTTTGCTACTTTCGTGTCCTTTCTAGGTTAGTTTTATTCATTCAATTTATTGAATATTAATTCTTTCGAAATTTTCAATTTTATATATTTCTTTATTTAGTCTTACACCTTATTTTATTTAATTATACATTGGTTTTCCTCAGACCTGAAGATGGCGTTTGTACGTTGAAACATGTAGTCAAGTCAACCTGCCTTTTGGCGTTAAAGACTTAAGGAGTGGAACTAAATTCAGTTAAGGAACGTCTAATCAACTTTTCAATTAACAATTAATCTTTTATAATCTCATCCATCTTTATATGTTTCAAGGTTAAATGATTTATTAACCTCTAAAAACTAAATTTTATAATAATTCCCTGTCACTTATATCAAAGTTTTCTTTCTCAAAAACTTTAGTTCACTATTACCATGTCTTATTCAGTTATTCGCCAGTCTAATATTTTTATATGTTTTTAATTCTTTAACCTGTAATCTTTAATATCAATGTATTTGTTACTTTTGTTATAATTTTAATATGTTTAATGTATTTTAACCCATTCAACTGTCCTAGTTATATTTACTCCAGTTTAACTCTCACAAAATATAACTGATTCTATTATCAATTTTAAATACTTTATTCAATATGTGTCTTACAAAATAATATGTTATACTTATTCTCAGACAATTTTTATTTAAACTCTTTATGATCTATATTTTAAGGTTATTCGTCAATTCACCGTATAACCTGGTAATCTTATATGCTTTCTAGTTTTACTTTAAAGTATGTACCTGATTTTTTTATTCATTTAAACCTCTTTATAACTTATTCTTAGGCGTTTCTTTCAATTAATTAATCTTTCAAATTATTATTATTATATTTAAATACTATTTTTATTATTATTATCTTTTTTTAAATAGGCCTATATAAATACTAACCATAGCCAAGAAATTTATCTTTACTTCCAAAAACAGTTGACACAATGTGTTTCTAACAGTTTTTTCTTTAAATTCAAAATGGAGTAATCGTGTTATCTGTACTCTCTTCTTTCTTCTTTGTGTTTGATAAAGGCAACAATGCCAAAATATTATTCTATTTGTGTTAAAATGTGTGTGACTACTTTGACTATAGAAGACAGAAGAAAGAAAGAAGATCTCACCCTTGTGTATTGGATTCTTCCCATATTTTTCTTCTTTCCCCGGGTGGGTTTTCTCTTAATCAAATTTACTCTTAGTAGTTTATTTTTCCTTTTTCTTTAGTTTTATCAATTTCCTTTATTATAAAATTAACTCTTCTTTGTAAATGTGAGTGTAATTTTAGTGTATTTAAAGACACGAGGGCAGTATGCAAGAACATTAGTGAATGCTTAGTGGACCGATAGTGTGGTCTCGACAACACTATCAGTTCCCCTTTTAACCTACGATGCCGCAAGCAAACCCTCGCTAGTGTCCACTTAGCCATCCACTTAGTGCAAGTGACCTTTGCACAACCTCAAAAATCTTGACCCAGAGATTTAACTAAAAGTTAAAATTAAATCATGCAAGGAAGATTTATAGCTTTACAAAGAGCTAGTTTTGTTAGATAGCTTAGTTAAGATTAATAGCAGCTTAAATAAACAATAAAATATTACTTTGTTTTATCTATCCCCCAAGAAATCAACAAAGCCTGCAGCTTTGAGTGACCAATGAGAGATGGTGTGAAGAAACACAGCCAGTGCAAGAGCTCCTCAACCGTCACATTTGGAGGTATAGCGTTCAAAACCTCACTCAGCACTGTATCTGTCAGTTTGTGTTTAAAGGTGCTAAAGTGTCTGCTCCAAATGATGGCTGCCTCTTTCAGTTTGCCCTAAAAATAATAATAATAATAATAATAATAATCACTAGAAATAGTGTGTGTACAGATATTTAGGACATATAGGTACATAAAGTCACTCATATTTTCAAATTAAGTGGGAAATAATAGGGTTAAACTTGCTGGCATTTCCAAAAGTCAAATTATATTGTTATAATGATGCTTGAGTAAAAGTGTGCTGGCTCATTTCAGCTTAATTATTCTCAGTATAACAAAACATTAGACTAATTAAAACCATTTAGACATGTCTGTGCAAAGGAATTTAAGACATGGTGGTCTGTCTTTAAGGAGCAACTACAACCGAGTTGTTCAGGGTCTTATCCTTGTCAGTGTGTAAATTAACTTTATCAAACCTGTTTTGGTGGCTACATGGTCTAAGGCATCACTCTAACAGCAAACATGTTAAGTAATATATTTAAATGAAAGAAAATACAAGGTGATGTTACAATGGCTATTCAGAGAAAAGCCTACAACACACGTGCTCACATGACTCACACAGAGAGAACTGTCTGAAATAAAAGAGAAACGCTGGGCACTACAAAGATGGCGTGAATGCCAGCTTACAAGTACATGTGATTGGCGTAGCTTACCTAATAATAGCACAAGAATTACAAACGTTATTACAGCACTCCCACTAGTTCTGAGCACTCTTAGGGAGTACAAAATAGTATATAGGAATGAAATGTAAATCTGACAGCTAAATATGATTTATACTAGAGTATGTTAGAGTGTTAAAGTGTTAGTTCAAGATTGTATTAATTTGTTTCAAATTTATCGCGAATGAGTGGTTTGGTGAACATGTCAGCAACTTGTTCTGTTGATGCTACAAATTTAATGTTGATAATTCCCGATTTATATTTTTCACAAACAAAATGGTAATGAGCATCTACATGTTTGGTACGCTTGTGGAACACTGGGTTTTGGATCAATTTTATGGCACTTTGATTGTCAATGCACAGGGTTGTACACTGTACTTCATTGTCAATATCAAATAGAAGTTGTTGAATCCAAACTAATTCTCTTGAGCCATTGGAAGCAGCTAAATACTCTGCTTCGGTTGTTGAAAGTGATACGGAACTTTTGCGTTGTGAAGGCCATATGATGGGTGCTCCACACATTTTGAAGGCATACCCTGTTGTTGATCGTCTTGTGTCAACATCATTCGTGTAGTCAGAATCGGGATAACCAATCAGTGTAGACTCCGAATTTTCCATTGAGTACTCGATGCCAAGGTCACGCATGCCCTTTAGGTATGTTAAGATACGCTTCACTGCGTTAACGTGGGCATCTGTGGGCTTGATCTGGTATCTACTGACGACGTATGTGGCAAATGCTATGTCTGGACAAGTTGTCATGGATAAGAACATCAATGACCCAACTGTCTCCAAGGAAAGCTAGTGTTCTTATTTGATTCTTCATCCAAGGATAGAATAGCATTTGGGTCTGTTGGTACACTTGTAGTTTTTGCGTCTAGTAGGTTGAACCTCTCTAGCAGTTGATCAATGAATCTTTTTCCATGGATTGATATTGATCCGTCTGCTTCATTTCACTGCACTTCGAGTCCTACAAAGTTTCCGAGTGGACTCTCTTTTATATCGAAAACCTTAAAAACAACAATTCGTTAATGATGCAATGATACATTCAGTGATCTGCTTTACACTGAGTAAACCCGAAGGATTGTAGGAAATTGTCAAACTTATCATTCCAGCATTTGGGAGATTGTTTAAATTCATAAAGCGACTTTTGTAACTTGCAGACAAGACCTTTCGAGACGTTGATGCCATCTGGGGGATCAATGTAAACATTTTCTTCTAGTACTTTGTAGAGGAAAGCTGAGTTGATATCAAACTGGACTATTTTGTATTTTCTTCTGACTGCTATCGCGAGCAGAATTCAAATGGTGTCATATCTTGTTGTAGGAGCATAGGTTTAGTTGTAGCCAATGTCTTCAACTTGTGAAAAGCCTTTTGCGCATAATCTTGTTTTATAATAATGATCAACTTCTCCATCAGGTGTTCTTTTCACTTTAAATACCCATCTTGATCAAATAGATTTTTTATTTTGTGGCAAAGGGACTATATCCCATGTTTTATTTATTTCCAAGGCACTAATTTCTTCTTAAATTGCTTCATACCCCTACTTTATTCCACTAATTAACTTGAGTATTTTCACAGTGCCCTTTCCTTTAATAGATAGACTTTGGTTGTTTCCTAGACCAACTTCATTACCATCCAATGACTCTTGAAATTCCCAAATATATTCACGCATGTGGGTCATGTGCACCGATGCACCACTGCCCATAGTCCAAACGTTGTCTCTCACATTTGTGAGGTTAAGTAACATTCTGCTGTTCAGTGATGAAAGTTGTCTGGTTTTCATTATTTTTTGAAGGACTGTTGCCATTTTGCGAATTTGTATTTTCATTTCTCTTGCCCATGTTTGTTTGACCATTTCGAGCAAGATGGCCTCTGCCGTGACACCTATAGCAAATAATGGAGGACTTTAACAGTTTTTGGTTCTCTGTTTCACCGTTCTTCTTTTGAAAGCAATTAAGCGCTCGATCATCACTTCTAAATTGGGACGACGTAAAAAACGCATTTTCATATAGCTTTGTCGCTGTTAAGCTTGCTTTTTCATCTAACAGTAAAGCGGTCATTTCGTTATTTCGATGGTAGAGTTCAGAGAATCTTAGTGATAGTGGTGGCTCGGCTCATTGTCTCTCCAGCTTCTTTTATTTCCCGCACAAGATTTTCTACCCTCGCGATGTGTTGAGCAATTGAGTAATTGGGATATATCTTGAATAGATGAAATTGGTTTAGTATGAGCATTTTATTGAATTCAGACTTTTGCTGAAAAACAGAGTCTAGCTTGTCTAAGATCTCTTTTGAGGTTGAGCAATTTTCTATGAGAGTGATTTGCGATATGTCCATTGCCGCCAAAATTGTGAACATAACAATCACGTCATTTTTCAGCCACTCTGAGAGATCATTTGCTACTATTGGTTTCTCTTCGATTCCACTTACAATGTCATATTAAGTGCACACGTAATTTGAAATTTCCACTGTTGGTAATTTCGCCCGTCAAACTTATTGACCGCACTCACATTGATTCTCTCCGCCATTTTTGTGTTGATCGCACACAATGTCCTTTCAAGGTTAACAAAGTCAATGTTTATTTTCGTGCTTCACTCGCAAGTTAAGCACTTAGTTTAATCAGTACGCAGGACAGTGTGTCCTGGACCCATAACCTGTTAAGTAATATATTTAAATGAAAGAAAATACAAGGTGATGTTACAATGGCTATTCATAGAATAGCCTACAACACACGTGCTCACACAAAGAAAACTGTCTGAAACATAAGAGAAACACTGGGCACTATAGAGATGGCGTGAATGTCAGCTTACAAGTACATGTGATTGGTGTAGCTTACCCAATAATAGCACAAGAATTACAAACGTTATTACAACATAGCAAGACTGCCAATGACGGGGAAATTGAGATTTGAATTTTGGTCGGGTGTTTTTTCCAAAATGGTTTTTCACTCTCCATTCCCACAAATCAGGGTATTCTTCCTCTAAATATAACCTTCCTCATCCCTAACAACCATTAAAGTAATTAGTACATAAGTAAACAATTCAAACCGATAGTAAGATGCGGTGTAAAAAAAAGCTTTATCCCATGCATACAACCCGAACAGATAATAATAATAATAAAGACGCAGTTAAAAATTAAACTTTATCAACCTTCAAGTGTAATATGTAGCTAATTAATACTACTGTTTGTTTTTATTTGTTGTTTTCAATAAAATTGCTTGATCTGATAAAAGCTTGCTCAATGTCTTTCACTTATGGTCAACTTTTTATTTTATAAATAAAAAACAGTTGGTCTTGATTAAGTTGAGTCGAATCCACTAGTTTACAAATCCAGATCTTGAATGTGAATCTCCAATTTACCTTCGAATACCGAAACTCAAATCCAAATCTTCGAAGAAATTATGAACTAAAGAGGAAATAAATATAATAGAATCCTATAAAATACATATAGTGACTAAATTTTAACATTCTTTCTTATAATTAATTCGCTATAACATTCATATAGACCATTTATGGCTTCTTTGGTGCTGCCTGACAGCTAGTAAAAGTTACCAGACCAAATTATGTATCCCTACGCCAAACCATATGATCTGCAAAAACATATGTTTAGCAGCTGTCACTTTTGAAAGTCAAAACTTAGGTCTATACAAGAATCATATATTATATTTTTATTTATTTTTTATTTAGTGTTGACCTTGATGTTGATGTTAGGCCTAGTATTAATTATTAATTTTTATAAAGAATCAATATTAATCAGTCACAAATAACTAGACATCAAATAATGTTAAAATAGCTAGGGTTAAGTAATTTATTGTAGCCTACCCCTTGAATAAGGATTGGATTAAAAAGACGCCTGCCAACAATAAGGGAGGGAGTGCCAAATCTTGTACATAGGCTATAAGAGATTTTTTTATATAAAATATTGAATAATGAATAGTTTTACATTGTCATTCTACTCACAAGGTCACATAAAATTATAGCTTACCGACATTATTATAATTTGAAACTTTTTTTTTAATTTACACAATTTAAAAAAAAAGAGGGGGAAATATTGATGAACATGTGTTTTTACCTTTGCTCCATCATGTTGTTTGGTTAAATGATTTATGTATGAAGTCAGCTTTATTTATATGTAGGTTATAAAGCAGTTATTCTTTTTTAGTATAAACTATCGCAAACTATCAAAACATAACCTTTTCAATAACTAAAAGGGCAAAAAAATACAAGTTGACCTAAACATTTGCACAGACCTTCGTGATACATTCTCTAGATGACCTGACAAACAGAATCTCTTGTAAAATCATCAAGAGTTTCTATAGATACTCCAGGCGTCGGTTGTTTCTTTCTGATCTTGCCAGGAGTTTCAATTGATCCATTTTCTTGTTATAATAACTGCACTTCACAGAGTTTTATCGAATACTTTAAAAATACTAAAACTTGAATTTTAGCCTAGTCTTAAGATTAAAAGATATATTTTATAGTCTTGATACACAGACTTGAATTTTATAATAATATATATTAATCACTGAGAAACACTCGCTATTTTTTTTATCACACGCTTCAATATTATATTGAAAAAATATTATTTAAAGATCAATAAAAAAGTCTATTTTCCAAGGATAACAAGCTCACACACCGAACTAATATTCACAAAATAACACACGGAATACTAGGTAGCCGATTTAATATTAAAAACAGACACTGTATTATTAAAATTTGTAATAAAACAGTAATTTAGATACGCTTACATACTCAAACAATTAAGTATTTTGTTCACTTCAACTTGTGGACAAACGCACATGGTTTTATTAATTGTGTTTTATATGATAATTCATTGTTATAATAGTTATTAAAATTGTTAGATTTTTGCTATAAGAATAACCGTTGATTGTTTTCTTTAGAAAGTAGCATTTGCTGTTTAATAAAAATTAATTTCCAAAAGCAAGAGCTCGTTAAAAGCGCCCTTACTTTTAAAAAAAAATATGGCGCACTGAAATGAAACGAAACTGATGGTTTATGACATAGGTGACCTTGTTGGTGAGTGAATGGCAATTGGTATTAACACTCATGTTTACAAAATTTAAACTTTATATTATTTCACAAACATTTGGTATGTCTTTCTCTCTTTATTATCACAAACCAATTATTTATGTTAAAGATATGCGAGGCCAGTTATAAAAGTATAAATAGATTATTTAATACCATTAAATGTATAATTTCAGGCACTATTTAACCTGTAGTTGCCACAAAAGTTTTAAAAAAAAACTAGAATGGATTTATTAGTTTTTTTTTCTTTAATTTGATTATGAAAAACACAATTCTACTGTAATCCTTAGGGAAGTATTGTTAAAAGTGATTGATAATCATTTTTAGTAATGATAATATTATTACTTAGCAAATAATAATTAATTCCAAATATGTTGACAACAGTGACTTTCACACAATGTTGGCATTACTATCAGCATCTGCTGGCTGTCAGGCCAAACCAAAGAAGCCACAACCGGCCGGTACATTCAGTTAAGTGTGAAATCAATGGTCTGGTGCCTGGTTGTTACGTTCATTATAATTGGTTCTGAACCACCAAAAAGCAGTATTAGAACTCTAATACAAATTTCACTTGAAAAATTGAAAAATAATTTTTTTGAAGGATTTTCATTCTGAATCCAAATTTTTCTCAAATCCCCGTATCTTGAATAGGTATTTTTAAGGATTTGAGGGATTCAAGATCCATCCTTAATCTTGATTAAAGTTTGCTATGTACTTTTCTTGGACTTGAAACTTAATTTATGTTCTATTTTACTCCCCCCTATTTCAGCTAATTTTTAAATTCTAGCAATAGGCTACTTAAAATGATATGTTTTGATATTAGTATCGGTAGACTACTTTCATAATATTTTACACAAAAATTCACAAGTGACTAAAGATTTAAAATACCAATAATACAACCCATTTCAAAACTATTAACTAAAATCATTTAACAAGTAGTTCTTAAATTGCCATATTGTCATTATGTGTACTTTTGGTATTTATTTGGTAGAACATGCGAGATTGCAAAGTGAACAAAGCCTACCTGCGATGTCAACAATTTACTCTCTTTTAGTAAATCAGCAGTAGAGAAGACAAGCCAGTGATTCATGTCGTATTTTTCATTGTTATAAACCACTTGATAGGTATCCAGCCGAGACAAGACACCAAACACCCGAGAGAGAAGGTCATTGTGCCCATCCTGATGACAATATTAAAAAAAAAGTTGCCTAGTATCTAGATTCTAGACGGAAATTATCACATGCCAGTCTCAAGATCAAAACCAGTCCCACAATTTAAAAATGTGCCAATGATAAAACAAAATTGTCTGCTAAGTGGGAGGGGAAAAAACTTAAAACTTTAGAGTTTTACATTTTTACATTACCTTTTGAGCAAGATTGTCATAAAAGAGAGAACATAAACCATGAGAAATTTAGGTTGGTTAACCCAAGACTGGGTATTTAGAGGCATCTAAATATAAAACTAATAATTTCTTACCATTGTGTGAGAAGAATTGAGCCTCCCTTGTGCATATTTCAACAAACATCTAGTTTGTTCCAAGTTGTAAAGAATAGCATTCTCACAGAGCTCACATACAAAGCCCACATCACAAATCTTATCCAGCAAGGCCAAGAGGTCTGCAAACAGCGTGTCTTTATTATTTGGGCCAATACTCGATGGTTGAAGGTATTTTATGAATTGCTTAGCCCGGGCCTTATCCACTAACGAGGAATCAAGACCATAATGCTTAGCAAATAATTCCGCTTCATCAAACTTGTTACGTCTTAAAAGACGGTCAAACCTATCAATAAAGTATGTAAGTGAACAAACAAATTAAATTTCAATTTATTAATCATAAATTATTGCAACTTGGTAGCCAATTAATTAAACCAACACACAAGAAAACTAATATTTGAAAAAATTGAAAAATGTGATTACAGTAATTGATAATTTTGCTCCAACTAATTTAGTGTGCATTAAAATATTAACAAACATGCCTATAAAACATAATTTGCAAGTAATTGCACCAAATTCTTGTGGTTAGGGTTCACTTTTAATAATAATTGTAGTTATCATGTTACTAAAACAATTACTGTATTACATTTACCAACATGATTGCTAAGGCTTAATTTAAAAGATAAGGATGACCGGGTAGTTTATAGTATGCCTTCTCTTATTAGCATAGAGATGGAATGAGTATATTAGTGATGAATTCCAGTTCACCTGGCCAAGAATAGTACCTTGATCTCATAGTCATTAGCAATCCAGTTTATGGCAAAGTTGACACTTTAGATCAACGGTTACCAAACTTTTTGAATGGTGTACCACCTCAACAATTTCAGTAATTTGGAGTACCACTAAGATTGCGCTGAGTATCTACTATTTCGGTGTATATTTTATTGTGCCCAGGGATATAATAACACAGGCAGTGCGGCTGCACCAGCTGTCCGAGCTTGAATCAGTGTTGCTACCACTCCAACCACTGGCTAAATATGTTTTACTTTTGGTTAGACTTGATCGTAATATATTTAATTATAAGATGAGGCCCTATCTTTTTCCGATATAATTTGCTTGTTTTGTTTGGCTTCTCACAGTGTACTACCGGGAATAAAAGTATGTACCACTGATGGTATGCATATCATAGTTTGGCAACTGCTGCCTTAGACCATGTTAGCACTGATGCAAGTACTATTTTAAATTATTTAAATACAATAAATTAACTAAATAGTTATTATAAAGAATTTAGGATATTACTATCATATTGTAGCTACAAATAATGAGCAAGGGGGTGATTATAAAAGTTTACCTCAAGTCAGGTAGACTCTCCACAATGGCTTTCAGTCTTAATGTATCTATGAACTCTGTTTGATCAGCTGCATGAACTCCTTCTAAGAAAATTTCCTGTTCAGGTGAAGAAGTTGATGCCACCAAATAGGAGGCAGGAGATGTTTTCAGCTTATACTTTACTTTCATTTCTAACAACAAAAAATATATATATATATTCTCAAAATTGTTATTCGTATCAGCTGAGTAAAATACTGATTAACAACATGATTGCCATCATCAATCTTTACATACCTAGACTTGTTAAATACCACAACTAATATTCTGATGACCAAGCAGAAAACATAATTTTGATTTTACAGTTAATATTTTAATTCCTAATCGATGTTTGTCTCCTCCACTTTGTGTTACTTTGTTTCATCCTTAGGAAAGTTACTTTGCTTGTATGACAATCTTTCCTGAAGAGTTCTGATAGAACAACACAAGGGTTAGTGAGATCAACTTTTTCATAAAGTCAACCATCTTCTTTTAAAGCTCCTAATTACAAATAGAGTTGAGGTTTTAAGTTAAATAACTATACAATATTGAAAACCAACTACAAAAATAAATATTAATTATTTATTAGAATTAAAAAAAAAAGTTTTTAAAATTAAAATAAAACTATGATGTCAATTAGTTGTCTGAATTGAGACCATTCAGAGTGGATACAATTCACCCCCCATCCCCATAACTACTCAAGATCTGGGATCTACAAATTTATGGGCTAGCAATTTTGAGCTTCTTGAAAAAGGTAATTTCTTTGCCCAGCATTGTGTGCCTGGTGATGAATGACTCATTGTTTACTCTTCTTTCTACTTGTTAGGGATGGGGTTAATGAAGTTATGCACAGTAAGAAGAGGATGGGGTGGGTATGGTTGAGAGTAAGAAGAACCCAACAAAGAGGCTACTGTGCAGATGGCCAATGGAATGTCAAGGTCAGTCAGTAACTGCAACTGAGTAAACTGGTTGTGTGGAGGAGGGTATGAAGAGAAGATAAAGAAGAAACAGGAAAGGGTTATCCCTGTATAGCTGTTAAAATACAAATAAGCTTAGTGCAAAACAATATCATGTACTATCCCCATTTAAAAAATGCATAGACAATGTTGAATTTTATCAAAATTAATTCTATAATTTACTATGGCTTGACATTTTTTCAAACAAGTTTAAAACATATTTTATTTTAAATATCTCTCCCATGTTTCATTAAAATTTTTCTAAATAATAATAATATATATTTGCTTTTTATTAACGTTACTAAGTCTTTATATATGTATATATATATTTATTTATAAATATATAAATAAAATTTTGTGTTAGTTGGTTCACAAAAAAGTTCATTTCCCACTAGTTAGAAATTCAATTAGTAAAATTTGGAATAGATTTGGAAAATAGTTTGGCAACAAAATAATGTTTTATATAAATATAGCTTTTCTTGGTCAAGTAATTGATGGTGATTATCAGTTTTCTATAAGATCATCAGATCTTTTCCCAGTGGCAGCAGTGTTGAGTGTGAATTGTCTTCCTCTTTTAATTTTAAAACTGTATTATGCTTATCCCGCTTTTATTCCTAGTCCCTTTTCCTGTATCTTTTTCCATGTATAATATCATCCCAAGTAAATAAATTGTAATAGTTTAAGGTTGAATTTAGAGGAAGTGCACCCATATTTTCATGGGGGTAAAGTGGAAAACCATTTAGGGGAAACCACCCTAAGTGCACCTAACCGGGAACAAACCCTGATCTATGATCGGCACCCAGTTTATTACAAATTAGCGCCTTAGACCATGCAGCCACCAAAGTGGGTCTCTTGCTAACTGTTTAAACTAAATATATAACTAGTATTTACATCTTGCATTTTAGATTTAATTTTCTTGGTATCGCGTCTTAATAACTGTTCAGGTGATACACAATATATTTACTATTTAGCCCAATATGTTTAAGGATGAGTAAGGTAGAATTTGAGGATGTGTATCCACATTCAAGTGGAGGGAGAAGTGAAACCCATTTAGAAAAAACCATCCTTGATACACTTGACCAGAATTCCAAATCTAATCTCCCCGTCATTGGCAGTCTAGTCTATTGCAAGAGAAACGCCTTATACCATGCGGCCACCAAAGTAGGTTTTTGGATAATTAATAATAATAATAACAATAATAATCACCACACATAATGTACACTTTCATAAGCATATCTTAACTCTAGATCCAAGTTTTAAAGTACTTATAAAATAAAATTACCTTTCTTGGGGTACAAAATAATGTACACAAACATTTAATACCTTTTTTTTTTTAATTTTATTCAAAGATAATTTTATGTTGAGTTTCCATCTTTGAATTTAAATTTATAATGCAACCCATAAAAATACAGTTGTCTGGGTATTTAATCCTAGTCATTTCGCCAACAAATCTCGAATTTCAATTCCAAATATTATGAAATATGGTAAACATCCACCAATAAACAGTATATTATCCCTCAAAACACTTCCATCCAAAATTTACAAAAAGGAAAATTGAATCTTGAATAAACTTAGGAATTATGATTTTAAAACTCAAAGGAACATCACTAGTATTTTGCAGGCTGTATCAATTATTTTCCGATTTTGTGTCACAGACTAGTTCTTCCGCTCCTCTTCCTCATAAGGCCGTGGTCTGGGGGGGGGGGTTTGGGGATCTATCCCTCCCCCACCCCCACCCCAAAATTTTATGAACAAAATATAATATATGGCTTTATTTATATTTCAAACAATATCAAAATTAAGGTACAAGTACAAATTAGGGAGCTTTGTTACTTCAGCACTTCAGAGAGCTTCTAGAAGGGTTTCATAGTCATAATTTCTCCTAGCTTTCAGCAGTTAGGGGGTTATATTGCCATAAAAAACACTTTAGAGAGCTTCTAGAGGTGTTTAATATTTAGAATTTTTTTTAGCCTCCATCAATTGGAGATATGGCCACCAAAACCCCCCCTGAAATTATTGGCTGGCTATGGCCTTGTTTTTAAAACTAAGTGTAAGAAAAAGAACTTGACCACCCACCTGGTAATGACGCTAGGAAAATGTAAGACTCCATGTGATCATCAGGTTTGCTACAAACAAGGACAGCTGCTTCATCTTCCTCATAGACCTTATCTAATAAGATGAAATCTTGTACAAGATGTTTTGTAAACTGCCGTAAAAAGCACAACATGTTCGGATCTATAAGCGCTAAGTGAGCATCTTCCTTCAAGGCAATAAGTAGACTACAAACAAAATAAAAATCACAATTATTTCTTTCAGTTATTAAGGTTTATTAATTTTGAAAGGGATATACAGGAAGTGCACTCACATTAGTGAGGAGAGATGATGGAAAAACCAGTGATAAGTCCTATGGCAAACACAAAAGGCACTAAGCCGAAATTAAAACTTCAATTCCTCTGTAACCGGGCAATCTATAATTTTCATTATAGCTTACGAATGATACAAATAATTTATTTTAGGTCTTTATTAGATTCAAGTAGTGGTATGGATTTTTTACAGAGTAGGCAGTTTGTTTAAACTATGTTTGTGGATTGTTCTACCCCCCCTTCCAGTAAAAATTAACATGTCAGACAATATTGAACATGCATTCTTATGTATGGTTGTGTCTTTGTGTCAAGAGCAGAGCATAGGCTATATATGGCTGATTAAATACGAGGCGCGTCACAAAGTAAGGCCTGATAAATTAATTTAAAAAAATAGTAGGGATAGAAAAGTTTCATAAAGGGCTAAAAATTCATGCATGCCTCCTTTATATTTCCACGTACTCCCCATTGACTTCGAGTCATTTTTTATATTTTGGCACCAACTTCTTTATACCCCTTTCAGAAAAATCTGCTGCGAGTGATTCACACAATTCTTCAGTTCATCATCTTCTGCAAAACGCTGAAAGGGCCTCCACTGATTCATGTTCAAAAACAAGTGATAGTCACTTAGAGCGAGGTCTGGGCTGTAGAGTGGGTGGTCCAGAAGTTCCCATCCAAACTGCTGAATCAGCTGAACAGTTTGGGCTGCAGTGTGGGCTCAAGCATTGGCGTGCTTAAGAAGAATCCCTGGTGTCAGCATGCCATGCCTTTTGTTCTGAATTACGTGTTTGAGTCTTTTTAAGGTTCCACAATATCCTGCAGCATTAATGGTTCTTCCTCGTTCAAGAAAATCAACAAGCAAGACACCCTTTTGGTCCCAAAAAACAGAAGCCATGATTTTTTTTGACAGAGTGTTCCTGTTTGAATTTATTTTGCCTTTGGGGATGTTAAATGATGTCACTGCATCGATTGTTGTTTTTTTCTAACATTCATATGTGAAATTCAAGTCTCATCACCGGTTATGATTTGAGGAAAAAAGTTAATCTTCTTCCTTTTCAAAATGCTGCAAAAACATTTGAGCTGACTCCATGTGTTTTTGTTTGTGTGCTTCAGTCAGCATTTTGGTGACCCACCTGGCACAAAGTTTCTTGTAGCCTAGCTTTCCTGTCACAATTTTGTGAATGAGTGACCGTGAAATTTCTGAAAATTCAAAAGAAAGTCCTGTAAATGTGAACCGACGATTCTCACGAATTTTCGTGTACACACGTTTCACTAAATTGTCAGTCAGCCCACTTAGTTAGCTACTGCGCTCTTCATCATGAACATTGGTGTGACCTTCTTTAAACAGACAGACCCATTGTCTCACCTTACTTTCACTAATAACATCAGGCCCGTAAAGCTTTAATATCCGCCGATAAATTTAGGCAGCGTTGAGGTTTTCCACTAACAAAAATCATATGGCACTACGAACCTCACAACTGCCGGGATTATTTATGACAGCACTCATTTTAAATCACTATCACAGAACATCAGATGAGGATAAAACTGAAGTAAAGGGATAAACAAAAAGCTGATGTGTCAATCTATACTACTGTGCTTGCGTGACCCCACCTGCAAGTCTATTTTGGTGGTCATATCTCAACGGACCTTACTTTTTGGACGCGCCTCATAGAAACCAAACAAGCATAACATAGTAAGGGTATGGTTTAACAAAATCTAATGTACATTTTCTAGCAACAGACATTGTGGTAGTCTAACTAAATAAAATACTTAAATAGTCAAATATATTTTGTGCAGACAAATTGGAAAAATGCTAAAATTAAATAAAAAGCCTACCAGATACTCTTATAACCAACCATACCAATGGACTATTTTTTTATTAGATAGAGAAGCAAAGGCGTGCACAATGAACATTAAGGTCCTGTCAAGTAAGAGGAGCACCACCAAAGGATGACATAAAAGGAGAACAGAAGTGGCAAAGGTTTAAAAAAGTACATGGTGGAAGCGGAAGACGAAATATGTGGAGAGAGAAAATGGAAGGAAACTCCATGCTGGAACAAAAAGGTAAAGGAAGTAGTGAATGCCAAGAACAAAGCATTTAGAGAATGGTTCACAAAAAGAACAAGAGAAACTGAGGATAAGTATAGGGAGAAAAAGAGAAATGCAAAGAAGATAGTAAGAGAAGGGAGAAAAATTCGAATGGAAGAGTGGACAAAAGTGCTACAGACTGATGTGGAAGGGAGCAAGAAAATAGTGTATAGTCTAGTGAGCCAAAGTAGCAGTGAAAATAGGAAAGAGGTCTGAATGGTGGATGAAAAAGGAAGGATAATGGAGAGGGATGAGGAGGTAAAAAAGGTGTGGAAATCAGATTTTAAGAGATTGTTGAATCCAGAGGGGGAACGATTGGTATGGTAAGAAGAAGAAGAGAAGGAAATGGCTAAAGAGATGGAGGAGGAAGTAGCGGACTTAACCTGGAAGGAGTAAGTTGAGGCCTTGAAAAGGATGAGTAAGGGAAAGGCACCAGAAGTGGACAAACTCACGGTGGAAATGATAACAGCAGCAGGAGAAATGGCTCTATAGTGGTGGCATAGAGTAGTAAGGGCAGTGTGGAGGGAGAAGAAAATGCATGAGGATTGGACAAAGGGTATTATTATATTACCAATATTCAAGAAAGGAGATAGTAGGAGGTATGAAAATTATAGAGGCATAACACTAATGTGTCAATGCGTGAAAATGTACAAAAATATTCTGGAAAGGAGAATGAGGAAAAGCATGAAGGAAAGATGGAGAGAGGATCAACATGGGTTCAGAGAGAAGAGGTTGCAGATAGATCTAATATTTGGAATTAAATCGTTGATGGAAAAGATATGAGTTTGGAAAGGATCTGGAATGGTATTTATGGATGTAGAAAAGGCTTATGATAGTGTGGATAGAAAGAAGTATGGAAAGCACTGAAGGAGGCTGGAGTAGAAAGAGTAGTGGCAATGAGAGTAAGGAATATGTATGATAATAATGTGAATTATGTAAAGACGGAGAGAGGGTCGACAGAGTGGTTCCAATTTTAAAAAATTGAGTCAAGCAGGGAAGTCCCCTCTTGCCACTACTATTTGTATTGTTGATGGAAATGATAATGAATTGAGTAGCAGGGAAACTCAGGGAGGAAATAATGAAAGCAATGATGTTTGTAGATGACTTGATGGTATGGGGGGAAAAGAAAGAGGAAGTACAGGAACAGCTGCAGGAATGGAATGAGAAGGTGAAAATTTAGTATGGCGAAAAATGAAGTGATGGTGATGACAAGGCAGAAAACAAGGCCAAGAAAAGTGATAGAACTGGATGGAGAAGATTCGAAAGAAGAAAAGAGCATGAAGTATATTGGTATTGAGATTTAAGCAAAAGGGGGCAGCAGAGAAGATATATTGATACGAGGGCAGTAGGGAGAGGTTTTCTACAGGACTGTGTGTAAGAAACCTATGGAAAAGAGAAGTGCCCTAAAGTGTAAGGAAGTGTTTTATAGTGCATACTTCATACCCAAAGTTATGTATACAGCAGAAACTTGGACTTTGGATAAAAGAAAAACCAAGGAAAGTGGAGGCCATGGGAATGAAGTTTGACAAGCATACTATCTGTCACTAGAAGAGACAGGCTTAGGAATGAAGATGAAAGGTCAAGAGTTAGAGTACAGGGGGTACACAAGATAGTAGAGGAAGTTAGGATGATATGGTATGGACACGTAATTAGGATGGAAGGTGAGAGGATTCCAAGAAGATTAATGGATATTAAGTATGTAGAGAAGAGACTGCAAGGGAAACCATGGAAGAGATGGGAGGAACAGATAGCAGCAGGTGTGCAAGTGAGAGGATAGTGGAAAATAGTGTAGGAGGAAGAATGATGGAAGAACAAAGGGAGATGGAGGCATTTTACTAAACAGACCTGGCCACAGGCTGGAAACAGTTCATAATGAAGATGATGATTTCAATTAATAAATACTTTTTTAAAATGTTTTATTATATGTTTGGGCTATCTGCATTAAATGTGCTACACCTCAGGAACTGAATAACCATATTTAGGATTTTATTTATAATAGTCACGGTAGAGAACCAATTTTCCAGTATGTTAGTAACAAGCAGTTCAGGTTTAATGGGAGATTGGATGAAGTCTGAATTTCAACTATATATATTTATGACTCTGGTTTGATTCTCTCACAGGGCAGATTTTAGTCCCCATATAGTGCAAAAACAGGTGACTTACAAGTGGTTTGGAGTGGATTATAAGTACAGTCCCAGGTGTTAAACATGACGATTACATAAAAGCGTCTATTAAAATAACAACATTAAAAAAACACTATGCCTTTCGTTCTTTCAGTGCAATAATTGGAATAAAAACTATGTAGTTTAGTAATATCTTCAACACAATTATTTACACCTTGCTAGAAATGAGCACTTAAGGTAAAACAGTTACCATATTTCTTTGATTCTAAGACACCATCAATTGTAAGACGGACCTTAATTTTTAGGTCCACCAACAGAAAAAAGCTTTGATTCTAAGAAAATAAATAAAAATAAAAAGCTAAAATACTCTTATTTATAAGAAATATTTTTATTATAGAATTAAATTTACTAAGAGTAACAGTTATCAGTAGTTACTGTAGACTGGGGTCAGATTGATACTCACAAATCATCACCATAATGAGAGCCATAAAACACTATCATTTATGTAGAAAATTTTCATATTTTACAGTTGGCCACTCTGAGAGATGACTAATAATTGTGTTTTGAAAGGAAACATACATTAGGTGCCTGTGATAGAAAATATTTTATATGGTGGTTAAATTTTCATTGACCATTATTAAAAAAAGGTTAGTATTAATTTTTTGGTTGGATAATTTAACTATATCATATCTAAGGATAAAAAAGATGTACTACAGACTCCTGTAACTTAACAACTTTTAGCATAAAATACCTCAAAGTAATGTGGGGTGAGATTGATAACCTACAAACCAATACAATTTTCATGAAACATTTATACAAAACTTATTCAGAACGGTTAGGTGTGTATATTTAGTAAAGAGTGCATATAGTGAATGCAATGTTAACACGCACTTAATATTCTCGGATAACTTATTCCTTGAAATTATAGGCCTATTGTCAGGACAAATTACTCTTATCTTGTCTTTCAGCCTGTGGCATATGTCAATTAACATAGGCCTACTGCTATAGTTAATTTAATGTCAAATTATATGTTTATTAATGAAATTATGGCCTATTTTTTCAGATAATCAGGCAATCCCCTAGTAAATGTTTTAATTTTTGAAACAAGATGCCATGAGTCTATAAGAAGAAGCTAGGCGGGAGAACCTATGGAAATTACACTGAGAAGTTGAATGAGGCACTAGTTAGAGTGGCAGATGGAGAACTGTCTCTAGACAAAGCTTCAAAAGACTATGGCATTCCATATGGAACTTTACACAGTAAGTTTAATGGAAAGCATGGTCGCCATACTGGCGGGCAGACTGCATTGACAAATGCAGAAGTTGCTATAATTGAGGGACTGACAAAGTGTGGTGACTGGGGTTTCCACTCTCTTTATTTGATTTAAGGGTGTTTGTTAAAAACTATCTTAACCGACAGGGTAGGTCTGTGGTAAAGTTTTCTAATAACTTGCCTGGAGTTGATTGGGCATATTGCTTACTAAAACGGCATAAAGATTCTATAGGCCAAAGATTAAATTCAAACATTGCAAGGAAACGAGCTGATTTGTCAGAAGAGTCTCTTAAAGAATATTTTAATAGCTTGAAAGAACGAATGAAGGTGTATCAGCAACTCTTATATTCAACTACGATGAGACGAATGTGTCAGATGACCCGGGCAAAAAGAAATTTCTATATCGCCATGGGATCAAATATCCAGAAACTATAATTAAGCATTCTAAATCAGCGACAGTGATAATAGTTTGGGGGTCTACATCTGGCCTGCTTCTACCACCATATGTCATATATGTTTAGTTTTAACTACATTATTTTGTTAGGTTTACTTTTATCTGCTGTTTTCAGAAAAGATTGTGTGCTTATCGATCTCGCCTGGTAAAATAAAAAAATACCAACTGTTTTTAATTGAAAACTAACAGGTAAAATACAATTTGGGGTGAAAATGATCATTCTTTGGTATAGTCTTTAGTTTTAGAAAGTTTCTTGGGGGGTATCAATCTCACCCCAAATGATGGGATAAGATTGACATAACTTTTAATATTTTTTTTAGTTAGCCTATTAACAGTTTCCACAAAATTAAAAATCTTGTACTAATTGCTATGTCTCGCCAAAACACACAGTAGTTTTTATTTTAATTAAAGTCAAATACTTTTTAAAAAAATTATCAATCTCACCCCAGTCTACGGTATGTTATTCTCACTCCCTTCTGAATCAGTATCAGTCTGATTCTTCTGAGCCATCAAGAGCATTGGTCGAAAAAGAACTGTGACTCTAGGACACCATTGTTTCTAAGACACACCCTGTTTTTAGAAACGTTGAGAGGGGGAAAAATGTGCACCTTAGAATCGAAAAAACACGATACACTGAACTCATTACTAGAGCTGGCAGTGAAAGAAACTTCCTGTAGTCTTAAGAGTCCAAAGACTTGGCTACTTTACTTACTTTGAATCTTTAATTGCTTGTATCTTCAATATATTAAGAAGCGGGTCGTTTAAGAGCAGAATATAATCCAGCTTGGTAGTCTCCAATGACCATACAATAATGGCATTGCCTCCAAGAAAAATGGCAGGCTTATCATAAAAATATGCCATACATGCTGATTTTATCTGCAACAGATCAGTATGTCATATGTTGATTGTAGCTAGCTATTGAGAATAATAAACATTGAAAGAGAGATTAAAGAGTAATGCCTGAACACTTACCAGAAAAATGTGTGCCCAAAAGTTCACGTCTTAAATTAGAGCACCACATTAATTTTTGTGGCACATTAGGCCCCTCATTTAGCAGAAAAGAAGATAATAAAATTCAATGGGGTGAGCCTGCAAGCGAGCTATATCAACTGAGTGGCTGCCGCCATTAGAGATGATAGTACCAACCTTCACAGAGAGAGGGTATCATGTGATAAACAGAACAAAACCTCCAGCCATTAATCTCAGTTTTCTAAGCCAGAGTTTCTACTGCTTTATTCAAGTAGCACCTCATTTGTCCTCATACAAGGCTGAAATTGACCCCATTCCAGACTCACTGCTTCACAGATACAGTTAGCGCCGGGGGTCGAACCCAACTCTGACCACAGAGGCGGCCAGATAAGATAGTAAGAAAATAAATAATAGTAACTTGACGTATTTAAAATTTGATTAAAAAATAAAGGCAATGTAATTTTTAAAGTAAATATTGATGTAAAAACATAATTTCAAACTGACCTTAATATCATCACTTCCTTTTCTCAAACATTCCACTTGAACATGTTTCATAGAGTTTGTCAGTTCCATGGTTTCTCTATTTTCCAAAAATGAAGGGTATAGTGCGAAATCCAAATCTGAAACCCTGGAGTTAAAATTTAATCTATAAAAATCTACATAAACTTACATAATACACATTAATAGAAAATGAGTAGTGTTGATATTTGTAAGTAGGTGTGTGGGTGCATGAGTGTAAGACAGCTTAGCGCAGATTTATCAACCTTGTTTGATTAAGAGCCACATTGAAAATTAAAAATTCTAAGGGTACAGCAATTTCAAAAATCCCAATAATGTCAATTTTAGGAAAGAAAAAATTATTACTAGCACCGCATCTTACTACCTGTTTGGGTTTTACAACTTATGCTAATGTGTAATGGTAGGCAGATTGTGAGATGAAATGGAGGACCTACAGTTTAACGTGGAATCCGAACCACGGTGGAGGCCTGGCATTCCTCACATTCACAAGTTGTGATTAATACACGTTTTGTCAGAGGTGAAGGAAGGGTTTGGCAATCAGATAAATCTGTGC
>CABFWB010000950.1:106789-119699 GCA_902151455.1 Timema bartmani
GGAAAGAGTAAAAATGTGGGAAGAATCAAATACATAAAGGTGATTTCTTCAGTTCTTCTGGCTTCTATAGTAGAAGCAGTCACATACACATTTAAACACAAATAGAATAATATTACAGCATTGTTGCCTTTATCAAACACAAGAGCAGAGGGAATACACTTCACAAGACAGAAGAAAGGAAGATGATGTCACCTTTGTGCATTTGATTCTTCCAACATTTTTACTCTTTCCCCAGGTGGGCTGTCTTCATTAAATTTATTCTTATTAGTTTGTTTTTCATTTTTCTTTATTTTTATCTATTTTTATTATTATAAAATTATTTAGCCATTGGGCCACCTCATTTTTAAGCATTTATTTAGAAGTAATAACAATTACTTGGATCATTACAAAAACCAGTATCACAAAAACAAAGTTGGGTGGAAGAAGTAACAAAAAAAGGTACTGCCGCCGAAAACAAAACATAACAGATTATAAACATGCACAAAACACTCATCACACACACTAGATGTGCCATTTGTGCATGTATCTGCAAACCCAGGTGCATCCATACGAAGTATTCGGCACAACAAACTTATGTACCATCAATATTTTTACCAGAAATTTGAAAATGTTTATTTACAGCAATGGTGTATATGTTCAGGTTTAAATTTTGTGCCAAAGTCACTTTCATAATTGGTAATAAATGTATGTGCATAACCCAAGACTTCTCACGTGATTGGTTCCTTTTCGTGTGAGAAAACAACCCTGTGTGTATTGCATATATTTTATTTACAAATTAAATAACTTTTGAAAATTGATTCTCATAAAGAAATAGTAGAACTTTGATACACCAACCTTAATGCCAGATTTTCCACAACTATGCCAAATTCCCAAATAAATTATGTATTTATATGGTGTTTGTAAAAATAAGGATAGGGTATCATTGTATTGAGCTTCATCATAAGGTCCATGGGCCACATCAAATAATAGATTAGGCTACATGTGGGTCATTTCACGTCAAATCAACAACAAAAAATTCAACCTGACCATTTTGTATTTAATTGAAAATTTTTAACAATTATTCTTTTCTTAAATCTAACCACAAAAATGTTTTTTTTTTTAGATTTCTTAGTGGCTCCATTTTTGAAAAATATGATTTTTGAAATTAAAGGAAATAATTATTTTTCACCTGTACCACATTTTTTAATGCTTTTTTCTGTTCTATTAGTGCTATACTTATGTTTTCTGGGTCATTTATTCAGTTTGTTATGGACTTTAATCTGATACACAACTTGGCACACTTTTAACAATAACAAACATTTTTCACTCTTTCAAAAGTTTTTTTTTAAAGTATCCGATATATTTTCTTCATAATTTTCCAAAAAACTATGTTATTTAGCTATTAATTATATATATAATCTGAAAATTTCAAAATGGGCTGCCTATGGATCATGAGTTATGTTGAAAAATATAATGTAAGTAATAATATTTTAAGACCCATGATCTGTGATTATTATTATTATTATTATTATATTGAGCTTCTGTTATGGAAGGTGATTTAATACATAAGATCCAAATTATCGAAGCCTTTTTAACTCTTCACAACTTAAGAGACTAGGCATGGGCATATTAAAACTGTGTAGAGAATGATACACTCTTCCTGTTGGTGTCGTTGGATCAATTTTAGTGATAATGTCAGATCTATTAACACTCATTGTGTCTGGGAATTGGGGGTATTTAAAATATGGACTGGGTTCATATTGCTCCAAAAAACTGATATTGATGTCTTTCTCTTCTACACCAAGAACAAACCCCAACCACCAATAGTTTGAGTTCTGGTAAGTTACAAATCCAACAATGTCACTTATTTCCTTTAGGTTGTCTTCCTCTTAGGAAATCTTCTCAGTCACAATAAATAACATGAAAATCTAAATAGTATATTTTTCTAAGAGCAGAAAATTTTAACCCGTACATTTGAAAACTGTTTACAAAACTATTTACATCAGCATGAATGCTAGCCACACTTATGTTTTTCCATGCAGCTCGTATGTAAACCAGCGTTGCACTTAGCACATTGAGTGTGTGACCGTCCGCCATTGTAAATGTACTAAACTCCCAGTTCCAATAACAACTAATTACAGTTAATTTTTGTTGCCATCCTAATATAAAATAATAGAGAGAAATGTTCTCTTTCCAGTGATATAACACTATTACACTATCAATCAGGTAAAGTGAGAACTAGCGCTAATCTAGAGAGCTGAACTTATTGGTTCTGGCACTTTTAACGGTAGTAGGCGGAACCGATCAGATCGTGGCACTTTTAGTGATAGTAGACAGAGCTGATCAGATCGGCTCGTGGCACTAAAAGGGTTAAAGTCTTCTTCATGAAAGCAAAGGTTAAGAAAGTTGGACTTATTTTTATATTGTGATGCTGCTCCATCTGAGAAATAATGTATTTTTTCAGGTGGTGTGGGGAAATTTTGCTTCAAGAAATATATCATTACTCTTGAAAGAGATGTACAACTACTGTATTATGTTTCCTATGATGATCCAAGATTTTTAATAAAACTTCCAAGATTCCGGCCGAGAAAGTTTTCAAGTACCATTCTGAAAATTCCTTGTATTCTTTGGTTACGTTTCCCGGGCTGCCATATCTTTCAAACATTCGATAGAGTATATGTAAAGCCCATTTCTTGCATTTCCACCATGGCAGATCCACCCTATCTTCCTCATCTATAATGTTGGTCTGTTCTGGCACAGGACGATCCGCAACTGCCCGCACCACCTCCATCCATTGTGAGAACACTTCTCGGGAGATGAGGTCCAAGGGCAGTACATACTGAGTTAGTGCAAAAAATATTTTGAGGAGCTGCTTTTGTAATAGGACTGACTGTTCTGATTGGTCGGGGAGAAGGCGAACACACAACTGGTATATCATCGGAAACAACAAGTTCATCGCTTCATTCAGAGGACCGCGCTCTTCTGGTTTCTTGTATCTAAAGTTCTTCACAAGTTGATAGAGACACATGAGTGCACCGGTCCATCCGGCAGCATCCGGGTTCTGGAGGTAGATGCTGATCTTATCCACGATCTGGGTCCATCTCCCCGGGAAGTCGTGTTTCACAATGTTGCTCACACACACCGACAGTTGTACTTTGATGAGGTCTGGGGCGTGGACCACAGCATCGACAATGGCGTCGCGGATCATTGCCCGGTCTTGTTCGTGGACACTGAACGGAAGAGGTTGGCCCGGTTCGGCTTCTTTGTCTGCCCAATGTTGGGTCACCAGATTCTTCAAATAAATAACACCTNGGTGTTCCAAAAAGATGGCTTTGATTACTTCACAGAAATGATGCCTGCTCTACACAATTACGTAACTGTGGACACACCTCAGTTCTTATCTAATGAGAACTATATTCTAGCAATGTTTAATATGTGTAAATCGGTAAGTAGTGCTCCAATATTCTAATTTCTGAAAATAGTACAGTTTACATCAAATGCACTGTCAAACTCATTATTTGATATTTCTTGTGCTTTCCATGTCAGGTATTGACTGGAGATGCAGGTGAAGACCCTGAATGCCATGCTGCCAAACTTATGGAAGTGATCATTCTACAATGTAAAGGCCAAATTGATCAGGTTTGTCAACCTTGTAAATATATATGTTCTTAAGAAGTTTATTTCATGTTGAACTTAAATAACAAGTCAAAATTGACTCTTTTAAAATAAACTTTAAGCCATCCAAAACATTGGTTATCAACTCTTTATGTTATTCCTTTTACATGTTTCTATCTAAGTGTCTACCATTCCTTACCAATTTCCTTTTCCTCCCTATGGTGTGTCTTGGTTTCCTCGTTTAGAAAGTCGTGTTGCTCATGTCACACTCCTTCCTGATTAGTTCCAATAGAATGAAACCTAGGTAGGGGGATTGGGTGGTATTTATCGATTTTCTTCAAGAGGTAGCCATTACCTCGTTGTCCAGTGGCAGCAATGTAAAATGTGAACTGTGTTCTTCTTTTCATTGTAAAATACATTTTGTGTTTGTTCCTTTTATATCTTTATATCCACCTTTGGTGTACCTTCTCCAAAATATAACAATCATCAGATTTTATTAAGGCCAGGTTGATGCCGATCAATTAACTGATAATTTAATAGGTGGACAAGAAGATCCTTGTACGAGCACTCATGTAAACAATAAACAGTTTTATTCATTTATCATTTGATAAGGATGGTAGTGGTGAAAGAACTAGCATGTGACTATTTGAGGAAGAGACGGTTTATTTACTAGGAAAAGAGGGAGATTTTTCGAGGTCCAACCACTTTGTGAGTAACAGATGTCTGGAAGAGAAAGTTTGAGGGTGTGTTAGGAAATTGATGACGTTGGGTGTGCAAAGATTCCAAACTTGGATTTGGCTTCGATGTTTACGAATCTTCACCAATAATGCTCAATTATTGTCATTCTGAGCTTTTATACATATTAAGAATTAATGTTCATATGGGAAAAATCTGAAATAATTGAATTGTAAGTTGAAATAATAACTTGACTTATCAAAATAAAACTAAATATAAGAAACATTTGTGTAATAAAACATTTTCCTGTTAATTTTAGCGCATAAAGTTATACAAATAACCAAAACATTATAGTTTTTCAATCACAAAACAACTAACGAAAAATATTCAAACTTCAATTCAACTTCAAGAATATTTCATATAGTCAATAGATTAGTTTTGGACCTTAGTCCTATAAGTTGTAGTGCTCGGGGTTCGGGGTTCAATCCTCATTCCTGGCACAGATTTATCTGATTTCCAAACACTTCATTCACCGCTGAGTTTAGCTTGTCAAAGTTAAGAGCACCATCTGTTGTGCTGATATTAAACTATTTTTACATATATGGGTTGTGCAAAGCTTTGAAACTTTGACTTTGATTTGAATATTCATTCGATTCGAGAATAAAATTCCAATTTCAACAACTACAAAGCTTTGGGGGTGGGGGGTGTCATGCATGAGGTGATGAAAATTTGATTTTATCGGATTAAAATTTAACATTACTAACAATTGTGAAATAAAGCATTTTATAAATGATTTTAGTGTATAAAATTGTATAAATAATCAAAATATAATATCTTTTCAAGAATAAAACAAAGCAACAAAACATAGTCAAACTTTGATCAAATTTCTAGAATATTTAATATATTAAACACAAGTTTGTTTCAGATAAAAAAAAATTACTTTGTAATATTGAAAAAAATCAATGATCTGGATCAATGTAGTCTTAGATTTGATATATTCAAACAACAAAAACATGATGCACCCTAATTGCTATGTTAATTTTATCAGTGCATACCTTCATTTGTGGAGCTGGTGCTGCAGAGACTAACTAGGGAAGTGAAAACTTCAGAACTGCGCACTATGTGCCTTCAAGTTGTGATCGCAGCTCTGTACTATAACCCTCTGCTGCTGTTTGAAACACTGGAAAAACTACAGATGGCACGCCACTCACACTGAATCCATCACCTCGCATTTCATCAAACAGTGGATCCACGACACAGACTGCTTTCTTGGGTAAAGATTCTCTTTTTAACCACCACATTTCACTGCATGTTCGCGTTATACACTTTATCTTAATTAAGCTAGTCCAATAGGGATGTTAAAGGTATAATTGAGAGGAAATGTACCCACACTTGTATATGGGAAGAGAGGGACAACTTTAAGGAAAAACACCCCAGTACGGTACACCCGACCAGGATTCGATCCTTGATCTCCCCATCTTCATCATTCCAGCCTACTGTAAGAGCGACGTATTAGACCATGCAACCA
This sequence comes from Timema bartmani, assembly GCA_902151455.1. Classification (NCBI taxonomy): domain Eukaryota; kingdom Metazoa; phylum Arthropoda; class Insecta; order Phasmatodea; family Timematidae; genus Timema; species Timema bartmani. The sequence continues at coordinate 112,587 of CABFWB010000950.1, forward strand.
CCGATGTGGGACATAACAATTTAGACAGTAACTGTACAAACCAAAAATACAGGTTTGGAATTTCAGGAGAAAAAAAAAGTGTAAAGGATGACGTCTGCAACTTGATGATGTGAAGGCTGGCTTCCTATTGGATATAGGGAGCCAGCATGTCACATGATTTTTCTAATACAATGAAGTTGATTTTTTAAAAAGAAAAAAAAGTTTTTAAAACGTAGTGTATTGAAATTACTTCTGAAAATCCGTGATTCTCCATGGATGAAGTATTAAAAGAAAACTTTACATACATTTTTTCAAAGAAAAAATACACTTCATCCATGACTTTTTGAATAAATGAAAGGGGTCCTAAACAGTTTCATTACACCATTTTAATGCATAAAATTGTGTGTAAAAAATCACATTATGTTTTCACAATCACAAACAATTAATAAAAAATATTCGAACTTCAATTCATCTACAAGAATATTTCATATTTTTGATTCATACTTGCTTCTAATTAAGAAAGTGGACTTCACTCACTGCAGTCCTGCTAGTGCCTTGCTTTCTAGGCCTACAGACTGATTGTGTTGGAAATTTGATTGGGCCTCCCAAGCTGTTGTCGCGCAGATAAAAAAAAAGCTGAGGTAGTTTCAAGTCGTTCTGAACAGACGTTTCTGACGAAGCTGAAATTTTGTGAATGACTTAGAGCTTATAACGTGACTACATTTATGCTTTTGTTTTTTCGGCTATATTGTGAATCCATAGTAAAGAGTGTTGCTCAAAAAAGTTTTCAAGGGATTAAAAAAAGTTTTGTTCTTGACCAAACTTGCTACATTTTTTAATTAAGCATATAATTTAATTTATATTATATATTTATTCTATCAATTGGCCAGTGACCCATTTTATTGTTTTATCTATAAAAAGACCGAAACGGATATAATTTCTTATGCCGGTAGGGTATTTGTATATCAGTATTATTATCATTTTGAATTGATTTAAAAAATGTTTATGGTGATTAATTTGTATCTGTCTTATGAAACATTTTCTCTGTGATGTTTGCAGTCTACACGACAGAAAGCTCTGTGTTTTGGGTCTCTGTACATTGCTGAGCACATCTACTGCTCGTCCAATGGCAGTGAATGAGTGTGCGTCACAGATCATACCTTCTCTTATACTTCTCTTCGATGGCCTTAAGCGAGCATACATCGGTATGTACTGGAGTCTCTATTCAGTGAGTTTCAATTATTAGTGTGTCAATCAGGGCTGCAGAGTTGGTAGGCCAAACCTTCGACTCTTGACTCCTACTTTTTTTACTGTTCGACTCCGGCTCGTTTATTAATGGCAAATTTATATTAATAATAACTAGAGACATGCAAAAGGTGAGACTATTTTTAGGGGAAAAGTAGTGTTAATTTTCTCAAAAAGCAATGATATTATAAGCTGAAAGTGATGTTATTATTTACGTAAATATGAGTCAAATTAGTATTTGTTTAAAAAAACTAGAATAAAACTGTCTAAATTGTTTGTTTGTATTGTGTATTTAACTATTTATTAACATATTTGGAGAAAAATCAAATATTAATACGCTCAAAACATTCCACGCTTAGTATATCAAACTCAATATATCAATATTATTACCTTCGAGTTTTACAAATAGCAATATCGAAATAATCTATTATCAACTTAGGTCTAGACCTAATAATAATAACACTGAAACATGTCGTCATAGAAGACTAAACTACCATCAAATATGGAGAAGGGAATAAAAACTAAGAAGATGTAATTTTGCCAAACATGATCACCTGTAGCAAGGTCTATATATATGATTAAAGGCTGTAAATAAAGAATCGATCTATTAAAATTAGGGTATCGTAGTGTGTAAAAGTAGGAATCGTGATTTTTAATGCTAGCCTTAGATAAAAAAAAAAGGTTAAATATCCTGAAAACACTCATTTTTCCTGTGATCCATTTTATACCTATAAAATAAGTAAAAACAGATACTATTCGTATAAACGGCAGCCCTGGTATAGTGTTATCATCAGGGTTTTCGCGTTGAAAATTATATTTCATGATGTGGTATTTGCCAAATTACAAAGAAATTGTGTTCATTTAGAGAAAAAAAACCTTAAATTCGTGTTATTCGTGTGAAAACAGTAGAATTCGTGTAAAAATTTGTTTTATCACAAATGCAAATTTTGCATGTCCCTAATAATAATAAAAAAATCCTATCAAAATAATTTTGACAGAGTAAATTTGTTATAACACAGGGCATTTAATCCCCAACACTTGAATCATCAGGATACTTGGTTAATAGAACATAAAAACAATATATTTAATTTATTATTATTATTATTATTAGCACCGCGTCTTACTACCCGTTCGGGTTATACGCACTTACGCTAATGTGTACTGGTAGGGTGTTTGTGAGATGAAATGGAGGACCTACAGTTTAACGTGGAATCCGAACCACGGTGGAGGCCTGGACATTCCACACATCCACAAGTTGTGATTAATACACGTCTTGTCAGAGGTGAAGGAAGGGTTTGGCAATCAGATAAATCTGTGCCGGGACCAAAGATTGAACCCTGGACCCCCAGCATAGAAGTCTGACACCTTACCTCCTAGACCACCAGGTCACCTTTAATTTATTACAGTTTCTGAACAAAAAAACTAAATTCCTTTGAGCCGAAGTCTGTACCTTTCTACCAACTCCACCCAAAATTGCTTCAGACTCCACAGTCCTGGTGTTAATAATCAACTTTTGAGAATTTCATTACCATACAATTTGACAAAAAAACGTAAATATTTAACTGATATTAGGATAAGGACTTAAATTAAGAGGGCTTTAGCCAACACATTGACCTGAGAAATGCTTTAGTACATGTGATTATTTGGTGTTGCAGCAAAAGCTCAGGAAGGAGAAGAGGAGGAGGAGGATGAAGATGATTCCGACGTGGATCAAGGTAATTCATCAACATAGCTAGGAGAATGTTTTATCTTATACATCAATTACCGTTTCCAGCCTGTGGCATATATTTTCCACTACCGGCTTGCTAGGCCTGTCATAGCTTCATATTACTTATAATCTAACTTAAGACTAGGACAGGCACAACATCCCGTCCCCAGCTGTTTGCCCCAAATGTTTTAGATTAAGATTATATTGACTCAATCTCTTATTAATATAAATATTTTGTTATTTTCAGAGGTTTTGTCAAGTGATGAAGATGAAATCGATGATACTGGTGCTGAATACTTGGAAAAATTACAAGAAAAGGTAACCAAAGCCGGTGGTCCGTTTAATGTCGCTGCTTATATTCAGGTGAAAATTACATTAAAAATAAATAAATTAGGAAGTTAAAACCTATGAAAATTATTAGGGCCAAAGGAACTTTAAAATATGTAAGCCTAGTTAGCATTTAATATTCATAAACAATTCACGCAATGAATAAGATTCCACCCACTTTGTTGGTTGCATGGTCTCTGGCATCACACTTACAATAGACTAGACTGACGATGAGAAGATCAGGGTTTGATCCCAGTAGACAGTACTGAGGGGGTGGTTTTTCCTAACTGGTTTTCAACTTTCCCTCCACACAAATGCAGGTACACATCCTCTAAACTCAACCTTTATAATTCCTAGCTCATTAGAGTAATTAGTACATAGGTGTAAAACCTGAACGGGTAGTTAAAAAAACAATTGCCAAGACTGATGTTTAAATTTTGTATTTATCAGCTGGTAAAAAGCAGTGATAACTAGAACCAAATTGAAATCTTTACCTATAGGGACCAAGACAGTATGGCGAGTTGTTATTTTTGGCAGTCCAAGCATTAAAAAAAAAAGTTTTTAATTAATTACCAACCATTTTTGGTTTTTAATTAATTACTAACCATTTTTACATCATTGAAAAACAAACTTATGAAAATAACTGTTTGGATATTTCTATTTTATAGAAGCAGCTTATGAGGTTCACTTAAAAAATGCTTTTCATGCAATAGCTTCTAAAATGCGGCATGGTTTTCTGAAATCAAGATGGCAAACCATCCGAAACATAGGGGGTTGATGATATTATGCCAACCGTCTTGTGGTTATTCTTGCGCTGTTTATATTGAAATAAAAACGCTTGAGCTGTTTATAAAATAACAAACGTTTTTATTTTGAAACCAATATTTTGTATGGCTCTCTAAGCTATAAAAAAAATATTTATTTTGGTGGTCGGTTATAGCAAGATACACGTGTGAATGTAATACATTTTAATTTATTATTTAATTTACTATAATATTTTTTGTTCCTTCATTAAGTTACAAAAACACCAATTATACAGTATTCCTTATTATTAGACTTGTTTGATAACTCTTAATATAGTAAACAAGGAAAAATGTCAACATTGAATCAAACATTGTAAAGAGGATAGGAAGGAAAGGCCTACACAACTTACCAGAAAACTGGGAACCTCGACGTTTACAATTAAAATGCACCAGAACACTAATTATGTAATTTTTGGGGTAAATCTGCCCAGCAGATGGGTAAAACACCAACTGGACTATGGAAGCGTGGCTTGAGGTAGATCATGGTCACTTAGATTCTGTTGATTATTATTTTTTGCTTGGATTCTGTAGTTGCCTGTTCAAACTTTTGTCTGGACTCTTGGCAGACGGATAGAATTTTGTATTTATATTATATTCAATTATTCAATTATTTTAATATTGACAATAGGAACAGTTAAGCATTTTGGATTTAAATTAAAAAGGTTAGAATTATTCATATTTGATGCAAAGATATTCATAATAATAAAAAAATCCCTATTTGCACAGTCCTAGTTTTGATATAAAATAATGCTAATAAATAATAAAATGTTATCAATTTCGATTCTGTCTGTAAATCTAAGCCAGGCTTAAGCTATACTATTTGAATGTATTATAATCTAATGCTTGCTCTACAGGGAGAAGAAGATGACGACAGTGATGATGAAGATTATGAACCAAATGAGGAGACTGCTCTGGAGGGGTACACAACTCCCTTAGATGAGGAAAACTGTCTTGTTGATGAATATGTTATATTTAAAGAAATTCTCCAAAGTAAGTACCTAAAACATTGCACGTACAAGTAATGAATCTGGTATTTTTAATTAGTAATACTATTTGTATATGTTAGCGAAGGAAAAATGGTGCCAAACGGCGGTATTAAATTAAACAATGAAAGTATGATAGAGGGTCAAGACCTACATATTTATCAGAAAACTGAAGGCCTCAAAGCTCACAATTAAAACAACACAAAACACATAATTATGTAATTTTTGGCTTACATTAATTGTAATTGATACTGTTTTGGACCCCTCTAATATATTCAAAAAGTCATGGATGAAGTGTATATTTCTTTAAAGTACTGTATGTAAAATTTCCTTTTAATACTTCATCTATGGAAAATCCCGCGTTTTAAAAAATAATGTCAATGTATTGCGCTTCAAAACTTTTTTTTTAAAAAGATCAACTTTGTTGTATTAGAAAGGTCTTGTGACACGCTGGCTCCCTCTACCAATTAGTAAGCAAGCTTTCACAACATCAGGCTGACAGGAACTTTTCTATTAGTTAGTTTTGACACTGGAGACAAGGGGTCCAATAAGCAAGGGGTAGGTAATATATAAGCAACTTGTGCGTATGAATACACACAATGCCGATAACTTAAATCCATAGAGTACACAGTAATATATTAGAGAGTAAAATCACAGAAAAACAATCTGTAGTTAAACAAGAACTGTTATCACTTAATATCATATCTTCATTGCCGAAGGTGTAATCTAAATAAATTGTGTGCAACATTGTTAGTCTTACACATTTTATAGGAATAAAAATCAGAAATAATCAGACCACTTAACCGCGTGTAAGTACTCTCAATCACAATATCACAATAATTGGCGCCCATCGCGGGCAGTATCGTTATACAGTTCCCTTCTTCAGCAGAAGAGAGTAAAACACAAACTAGACCATGGCAGCACGGCTTGAGGTAGATCATGCTCACTTAGATACTGTTGTTGCCTGTTTCTTGATTCACATAAAAGGTAGTAAGACACAAGTTTGAACAGCCTGAATTCAAGCCTGAATTTTATTTCTAATCAAGAAACAGGCAACAACAGTATCTAGGTGACCATGTTCTGCCCCTAGCCACGTTGCAGTTGTCCAGTCTGTGTTTTACTCTCTTCCACTGAAGAAGGGGAGTGATGTACCCAGAAAATTACATAATTATTTGTTTTATTGTTTTAGTTGTGAACTTTGAGGTTCACAGTTTTCTGGTGTTTAGCCCTTGCCCTTTTATCCTCCTTTCAATGTTTAATCTAGTTTGTATATGTTAGTTAAATGGTTCATTAATATTCTGAGAGTTGTAATTAGTAATGTGTGATTATTTTTTTATTCAGATATCCAAGCCAACGACCCCGTTTGGTACCAGACACTAACAGGACACCTCTCAACCGAGCAACAAAAAGCACTGCAGGAAGTGATAGTTCTTGCCGATCAGAGAAAAGCTGCAGCTGAGAGCAAGAGGATAGAACAAAGTGGAGGTGAGTCCTTCCTCCTCTTTCAATAAGCTGTCTATCACTTTCACCATCTCCTTGGACACTAGTTTGTCACCGACACGGTTTGTGTCGCAATTACTCGACCTTGAGTGTAAATATCCTCATGTAGCGCACACCTCCCTTGACACAGCTTCTGTTACATCGACCAATAAGACTTATATGTCAACCATGTGCCTAGTAGTTATGCTTTGTTGTCTACAATGTAACATTATTGGATGTGTACCAGTTTGTTTATTTTAAAACTCACTTGTTATAACCGAGAACAGGGCCGAATAATTGTGACTCTTAGTGTAGTTTGTGTTTCTGACTTAGAAAATTTGGTTTTGACTTAGATTAAATCCTGGTCAGAGGGGAATTCTCTTATCTAATTTGGGATTTCCCATTCTCTTTAGACAAATGTGTTTGTATTTCCTTTTGATTGTCCTCATCTCTCTCTTTTTTTTAATTTTGCCTAGTTTTATCTCCTCCCCCCACCCCCCCACCCCCTTAATCTACCTTAAAGGGAGTAGTGTCTTGCACTCATTAAATTATTTACTACATTTTCCGAACTTCGATTATCATTTTTATT
>CABFWB010000950.1:119725-143378 GCA_902151455.1 Timema bartmani
TTTTATTCCCCCCCCCCCCCCCACGTCTTTTCTGTGCCTTATTCCATTCATATTATACAATATCTCAAAGGGAAAATATGTTTTTTTAAGAAGCTATATTTTTTAAAGAACTAGCCTCATCTTGTCGCTTCATATGCTAATTTTAATTTTAGTCTCGTGTAAAGATTTGGCGTTCTTTCCAAATTAATCTTCTATTTAAATCAACATGTATGTATTAGTTTCAACAAACTAATTTTTGTATTGTGTTTTTCCTTTATCTCGACAAAGCATACGAATGTAATGGACAAATGCTCCAGCCTCTAGTTGATTCCTTACCGGGTGCACATTATGGTTTCATATCTAGTTTATGTAGGGTGCATTATCTTTGCTCCTTTAGATAATTTAAGGTGATGATTAGAAAACATTAATGTTGATGTTATTTTCCAGGTTATGTTTTCAACCAGCAAACAGTGCCTACATCATTTAATTTTGGTGGAACTCCTCTGGGACGATAAATACTTTGTTACCGGTGATATATAACTCTTGGCCTGGTGACGAGGCGTTTCCTGCAATGTTATGGTATAATATCCATGAATAATATTTTTGTGTAATGTGCACATTTTAGGTGTTATACACCCGTTATATTCAGAAAATAATGTCATTGATATTTTATCGTTATCAGCATTGGACTAAGTTTTTGTACAGCTCATAAATTGAAAAATAAACAAATTTCCTTTTAAATTGACAACACTGTAAAAAGTATGCTAATCATTAGGCAATCGTGTGTCGTTATAAAAATCATTTATTGTTAAGTACCTTACTTGGAAAAGTTGTAAATTTGACTTCAAAGTTATACATTGTAAAAACTTGTGATTATTTTTCTCCAGGGGAATGTAATTGTGAACATTTTATTTGTTTATTTATAAAACTTCTTTGATATGTACATTTTCATAGCGTTATTTCTTGTGCGGTTTTTTTTTCTCGTGGGTACAAATATTGATTAAAGCTGTAACCCAAAAATGGACAAATATTTGTTAGTGATTGTATTTTATTTTTTATTGATAACTGCAGGCTAGAAAGTATATGCTTTGCAATTATATCAGTAATTTTCTTATTAGTATGTTGTTTAATATATTAAATATTAAACAGTTGCGTCAATAGCCAAAATATGTTAATTTAGCGATTAGTTTTGTATAGGGACGAAGGTACAAGAACATATAGGGCAAACACAACATAGCTTAGAAAATAAGAACTCAGTTTATAAACTACACTGCTGCCACTTTTTTTCCCGCTCTGATCTTAAAATTTACTATACTTGCCCTAGTTTTTGTCCAATCAAAACTCTATAAGAGGGATCATTAAACATCAAAGAGTAGTCATGTATCTTCTTCCATGTATGAAACTATAAAACTCATAAATACTATGAGATATATTTTAGTAATAAGCTCATTCTAAAGCTCATCATTCTTGAATATTTACTTAAACATTTTATTGTTTTAGCTTAAGTTTTGTTGTGCGACTATGCCCAACTGAGATTTATATAAATAAATATACACTACTAATTTGAATTTTTAAAAAAAATTGGTAGGTTTATATTAAAAAAAAATAGACTGTGGTTGGAACATGCTTTTCTCAAAAAAGTAAAAATAATTTCTGAATTTTCTTGTGTAATTAGTATCAATTTTTGATTTTTGTTTCAACAGACAGCTAAAAATATTGTGATACATTTTTAAAATGGTTCTAAATAGACTTATTTTCACAAGTTAAGAGTTTAAGCTCATGCTTTTAACCTGGACATAAAAAAAATGGAAACACTTTAATGCTTAGTAAAATAGCCCATTTAAAATGATAATGGTTGATTATTTTTTTTGTACCATAAAACCCTACAACACACCAGCCTAAAACCATCAGCATAGCAAGTACTTACAAATACATTATTTTATAATAATGGAAATTGATAGAACTAAAGAAAAAGGAAAAATAAACTTCTAAGAGTAAATTTGATGAAGAAAGCCCACCCAGGGAAAGAGGAAAAATGTGGGAGGAATCCAATCCACAAAGGCGGCATCTTCTTCCTTTCTTCCGTCTTCTATAGTAGAAGTAGTCACACACACATTTTAACACAAATAGAATAATACTTCAGCATTGTTCTCCTTATCAAACACAAAGAAAGAAGAGAGAGTACACTTGAAACAAACACTGGATTACTCCATTTTGAATTTATAAAGAAAAACACAAATACATTAGGGGTGTGTGAATAGCATTTTATATCGAATCCAATAGTACAATTTCAAACGAATACCTAAGAGCTTATTTTATTACATTTGTGATGTAAATTATTTTAATCAGTTAATTTCTTTTGAAAAAGGTGTTTTTTAATTAATTATTGGTATAATGAAAAAAATACTAGAAAACACAATCTTCGACACTTCTCAAAATGTACTTAAGGTTTGTTACACCTTAAAGGCTATCTAGGTTTGAAACACCTTAAATTAGAGTTAAATTGAATCCATTATTTTATGGACCCGAATCTCCAAATTTTCTCGAAACCACATCTTAGAAAAATAATAAAAAAATAAGAGAAAATTTAAATCTAATATAATAGTAGAAAACACAATTACTAACTAAATGTCAACATTCTTTCTTATAATCCATTCGTTATAACATTCATACATTCAGTTAAATGCTAGATTACTGATCTGGGGTCTGGTTGTTGAGTTAATATTATAATTTGTTGTGAACCACCAATAAACAATATTAGAGTTATGAAACAAATTTCACTTGAAATGTTATTATTATTATTTCTTTTAAGGATTTGAGTCTAATCCAAAATTTTCTCAAATATTGAATATCTTTAAGGATTCTAGGATACTATCCCTATCATAAATGATCTAGGTTTGACACCCGTTTTACTCTCTTCTCTAAGTTGCCTCCCTGTTGCTCAATAACAACAGACTGGTACTTCACGCTCACAAATAGTTGACCTTAGCAAGCTACTCCTTCCTCCCCCCCCATTCCAATTTTCCACAACCCTCAAATATGATGGAAGCTTTTATAAATATTTCAAGGCTAAAATGGTGCCGAAACGCTATTTTAAACTAAACAATAATATGAGGATGTATGGGTAAGGCCTACACACTCACCAGAAAACATGAGGCCTCAAAGTTCACCTCCAGCCATGCCGCCATGTGAACATAAATAACTATTGATAGCCCTGGTGCCCAACTTGTTTGTCACTCCCTCGTCTCCCCCTCCGAAGGTATTAACCACTCTCTTGCTGGCATTAGTATCGCATTCCCGCTCCCTCCGCCTCTAATAGAACAAGGGTATTTTTAGCACCACATTTTACTACCTGTTCAAGTTATATGCATATTTACTATATTAATAATGCTGGTCAACGCAGGTTTTGTCCCAGAGCAGATAAAGGGTGATCCAAATGTAATTGTTTCCACCGATTCCAAAACTGGTCTCAGAATTTTCCTATCACGTATAGTTTTAAAGATATTCCCACGTTAAGCTTATAAAATGCATCAGGAAACACTTTACCGACAGGAATGGCTAGCAATCGCAGTTAAGTTGACAGAATGACCCCACCCCCTTTTTATGTCAAACCTCTCTTCACAACCTCAAGCTTTTCAAAGCTTGGACATGATGAGTCAGATATTTACTTGCTTATTGTCAGCTCAGCACTCCTGGGAAGTTGGTGATCAGAGTTTGTTCTTTAAACATCTAATTCTGTGTGTTTCTCTACCATAAACTGTTATCTTTGTAGTTCACTGTACATTTTATGGTGTTTGTTTAGCTCAGTATACAATTTATAGTGTTTATAACACCAAGTGGCACAATGCCTAGAAATTGTTGTCAATCATCCGGAATCTTTGTGCTACCTTTGAGGTGAGGTAACATTTAAAAATTGCAAACTTGGTTTTACTCCACTCATTAAGAACAGACTGGTTGCTCTATAGCGGATGCAAATTGTTGACCTTTTTTTTATTGCATCTAACTCCTCACAGGTTGGTCAAAGGGTTCTCAGCACGTAAATTTTTCTGTTCCAATGATTTGGTGGAAACAAAAGATCATTATACAGATTGTTATCTTTGTCTTACAAACATTTCAGACATCAGTTCTAAATCAAAGTACACTGTGACATACCCTAATTTACCATCTGCCACGAGGCCTGTGCCTCAAAGCCTCCAGAAAATGCCAAACTAGGTGGTGAAGAGCCTGTAGTGCATGGTGATGATGATGTAAGGTTTGATCCAACTTTTTAAGCTTCCTGTTTATCTTTTGAAACACATTTACTCGCTCATGGTGAGCTCACTCATCTTGTCCGAGATTTGAACCTACTTAAAAGGCAAGCTGAATTATTAAGAGTCTAGATTGAAAGACTAGAATCTCCTCTACAGAGAAACAAAAGTATGTGTTTTTAGAGAAAGCAACCATTAGTTACCAGACTATCCCTAGCTGCCTGTCTTGCGCCAACTAATGCCTGAAAACCTACTGGACTAGCAGAACTTAATAGAGTTTATCATTTTTGAATCGAATATTAGAGATTTGAAATTTCTAATACTTGCATACCCCTAAAATATATACATCAGGAAGTGTGAGATCCATATAAAATATATACATCAGGAAGTGTGAGATCCATATAAAATATATACAATCAGGAAGTGTGAGATCCATATAAAATCTGCAGTATAATGTTTTACTATATGCATGAGTGTATCTTAGGACCTGTGAAATGTAAAGTGTAGGACTTAGTTTAGTTAACTTGTCATTGTGTCTTCAGGCGAGTATTATTCATTCATTTTACATTTTCCTATTTATATGTGCCATCATTCTTCACCAATTTCCTTGTTCTCCCTTTACACTATCATATTATTCATACATCATTTCCAGACTGTGGCCGAGTCAGTTTAGTAAAATGCCTCTAGCTTCTTCAGCCACTTGAGTCTAAAGTATCCATGAATAGTTGGCGTATTTAGCGACCAGTGACGCACACGGGGCGAGTCGCCGCATATGTATGAAACAGGGTCAGTATGTACGCACTTGGCGCAGCAGCCAGTCGTTTGTTTTGTACGGAGTGTGATTGTGGCTACGATGTCTTGGGATTGTTTTGATACAGACAATTCCGGCTGTTTATACCAACCGCTCAGAATATTGGTCGCCAAGTGCGCGCCTAGTCTTACAATCAAGGACATAGGTCTCTTATTATTTAGCACCACGTCATACTACCCATTCAGGTTATACGCTTGAGTACTAATTACGTTAATGGATTAGGAATTGGGAAGGTTGTATTTAGAGGAAGTGAACCCCGCATTTGCGTGGAAGGAGAGTGGAAAACCATTTAGGAAAAACTACCCCCAATTCACCCTACCGAGATTAGAACCTCGATCTCCCCATCCTCTGCAGTCGAGCTCAACACAACTGGCGCGTTAGCTAACTACACCACAGAGGCGGGTCATGAGTCTCTTAAATACCTATAGAGCTCTCCCTGCTGTCTTCTCATTAAATCCTTTCTACTCCCACCTTTCACCTCATTCAAGATATCTCCTTCTTGACGAGTCTCAATATAATAAAACTTAGGACCAGTGTTGCCAACTATATATTCTCTAGCGATAGTACATGGACCTGAACTGGATTGTATTTAGACCAGTAGGATACTACTTTCTGACATATTGATAAATCCACCAATTTTCATAAACAATAATTTATATAAAATTTGTTACCTTATAGCAGGGTCACAGGATATTACTTTTAGAAAATATCCTAAAATTGGATTGTACAGGTGGTGAAATTATATCAAAAGTAGTATCCAGATCGTACAGTTGGCAACACTGCTTAGGATGAGGGATTTTTATCAAGAGGTAACTTGTAAAGTGGCAGTAATGCTACATGTGAACTGTGTTCTTTTCATTGTTAAAGGCATTGTTTTTATTTTATATCCCATTTTCTTGCAAATCTAAACGAAAACATCTGTTCATCTTACTGTATTAGTTCAAAAATATGCCACACTTTTTTCTCCCCAAAACAACTTATAAAAAACCTCAGTGCGGCCTATAATTAACCCTTATATATAATATGTAATAAATGTTGTACCCTCATTATTGATGCATAGCCTGTTCATTGTGGTAAGGGGGGGGGGTTCTGGAAGGCCTCTCGGAACTCTACTATTGTCCCTTACCATGAACAGGGAGGGTAGTTTAGATGTAGTAGAGGTTCAGATGACATAAAGTGTGTAAATAAGAAGGTCGAATCAAGTGAGTAGGTTACTAGTGTAAAACTACTAGCTAGAATTAATCTTTTAATGACCCACTTACCAGACTTTTGAAGTCAGAATGAAGTTTTTGTATCAATAAATAACACACAGATCATTATTAGAAAAGCTTTATCTCAGTCAATGATTAATATATAAGAATCAAATAGCCGAAGCAATTATGCAATCCCTTACAATTATAATAACTGCACAAGTGGCAGCAATAAGCCAACTACCGAGTCGAAGGTGGCTGCGTTATCTGATAGCTCGTGATCTTAATAAAATCACATATTTGTAGCCGACGATTTCCGCACGTCCATCATAGACTCTGCCTTAAAATATGAGTGAATAATGACCCTGGGCACGGGACGATTCCTGGAAAGCTCAGTGGTTAGAGCATTGGCGTACTAAGTCAAAGGTCCTGGGTTCGATTCCCGTGTCCAGGTGTGATTTTCCAATTTTCAGAATATGATTAATATATAGTTTTAACAAAAACTTAAAAATATTAGTAATAAGCCACACGAATACCGTGAACATTAGGAAAGCCAAGGGAAACAGCTTGTATCTGATAACAGTACTTTAAACTTTAAAAATGAGTTTTTCATCCCCCCCCTTTTTTTTATAGTTTTAAATCAATCTTATTTCAGTCAAAATGGTAAATAACCAAGAATAATCAACCATAAAATATATATGTAACTAAAAAAATTCTATTGTGTGAGCCATCGGTAGCGATGACAGTGCAACCATTTGCAGATAGAGGGTGGCATGTGGCCGGCCGTTAATCTCACTTTTCTAGACCTGCTGCTACTTATTTGTCCTCACAACGGTGGGTTTGACTCCGTCCCAGAGCTGATGGCATAATATTGATTTCTTTTCTTTTCTGAACACTCATTGCCGTTGCAAATTCTAATTTTGAACAAAGGTGTTTTACTTTATTCTCTAGGTCTGCCAATGACAGGAAAGTTGGAATTTTAATCCCGGTCTGGTGTAAATATACAGCCAACCCAAACAAGTAGTAAGATGTAGTGAAGAACATTGATTAAAATTAAAATATCAATTCCTGAATTAAGATTTAAATATATACCACAATTAAATAAGGGGTGCAAACTCTTGTGAAGATATTAAAAAAAATAATCAAATGAACACAATTAACTAGAAAATTTGTTTTTTAGTCAAATTAACAGATTCTTTTTCTTTCTTTACAAATCACACTAAGTCAAAATAGTTTTTTTGTAGACTTAAATATAAAGAATTAAAATTAATCAATAGGCATGCTTAGTACAGATTTACACAAATAATTACAAAGCTATCACATGAATGAGGAAAACTTAAAACAAGATGCAATTGTCAATAATAAGCTACGACGAACAATGCAGCTCGGCATATAATATTAATACATGTACATGAAGTCTTTCTTATTTTTGTCAAACTAGTCTTCCAGATGATTTGTGCAATATTTACAATTTAACTATCATTCTGAAATAAAATTACTATATTTTAGTGTTTATTATTAACTTGAGTATGATTGCTTAGTAATGTTATATAGCTGCTTAGAGGTAGGCTAATAAATTTGGAACATTTGTGTTACATAAATAACATAAAATACATACTCAAATAAATCTGCTAGAGTGAACATACACTATTACTCTTACCAATAATTTATTAGCATAAGACATACATTAAATATGTTACCCATTAGGATAGAGCCCCTGTCTATATACAAGATTGCCAAAACCTTCAAATACACATAATCCTCAAAACAAAAGCTTAAAATATTGAGAAGAAAAAAAATACATTAAATAAAATACAGTACTATGTTCTAAAAAAAAAAAAAAAANNNATTTATTAAAAAAAAAAAAAAAAACCATGGAAAATGTATTATTTAATATTCTGAATTTAAAAATATAGCTATAGTATAATATATTTGCTTTATTTTCCCTAGCAAAATAAAATTACTCAAAATGAAAAGTAACATCGTGGATAGAAAAAAATCAGTTGTTTAACTACTATGGTGACCTTGACTTGACCTTAGCGCTGTAGTTTCGTATTAGATGTTTATAAAGCATAATGTGATTTATCTCACATGTTGCATACAACAATCAAGAGCTCTCGTGCTTGTTTGCTGAAGGAAATAAAGAGCTCCACTTTCTCTAGTTAGTCCCGCCGGCGTTCTCACTTGCTAGCCCAAGTCCCGCTGCGGTGGTTTCTAATCACTTTAAACATCTTTCAAAATACACAGCACCCACATACCCACCCCGCATGGCTTTCTGAACATTCTGTTCAAACAACCGCCTGTTGTTCTGAAGTACTTCTGCCGCGTCTTTGTTAAGGGGATCTTCCGGATTTGGTTCCTGAAACAAAACTTCTGTATCACTTAGAGGTCGTCAAATAATTAACTTAGATTTTTATTAACACTCCGACCTTTTTATTTTTTAGCCTTGCGTTTTACTACCCGTTTCGGGTTATATGCCTAGATGTACTAATTACACTAATGGTTTAGGGATTGAGATGACTTAATTGAGAGAAAGTGCACCTACATTTGCATGGAGGGAGAATAAAAAAAAACATTTAAGAAAAACCACCCACCGTCTTTGGCAGTCTAGTCTAACACAAGAGTAGCATGTTAAAGACCACATGGCCACCGAAGCAGGACCATAATCAAACGGATATAAATAGTACTCAAATTTTGGAAATTAAAACCAAGCATAATAAATAAGCCTTTTAGTTAATGTTTATTTTACCACAATAGATGTAAACTTAATCAAGGAAACCACTCACTAACACAACTATTAAGGAAGCGATGAGTACATATTTTTCTACCCCCTGTAAATATTCGTGAATCATGGAGCAACTCGTCACAGTACCAACACAACTAATGGCTTTGATTATTAGAGATTTCTTTTGTGACCGTACTGTTTTGTAAACTTTATAGATTTTTTATACCGTGATATCTAAAGATAAAGACCTTTGAAAGTAAACATCAATATTAATCGATGAACAATCAAACATTTTGTAGGAAGGACAGGAGATGGAGGGAAACTTGTCTGAGGACAAATTTTACATCACCATCAGTCTTGACATGTGCACATTTAAGGTAAGATCTTTTATGTTACAATAGACCCTAAATGTATGAACTTCTACGCTTACAACCACTTTACATGTTACATCTCATGTTAACACTAAACTGCCGCAAAACGTGACTGTTATCACCGTGTCTCAAGCAAAGGGTGCAAAGTTGATTGATGACACAGTCAAGGCGTCAGTCTTGGCATTTGAAGATTGTATTTTTGCAATTTGTGTTCCAAACGAGAACAACTCTTTTGCAATGCTCAATCTTTTTATTTTTATAAATGTCAAAGAAAATTATCAAGGAATTTTCATTGATTTTGTACATTTTTAGGATATAGACATTGTATTTTTAATCCTGTTTTTTCCTCAGTATTTAGTGATTACCCCCCCCCCCTACCCCTACCCCAGTAACTGTTGGGTGTTGTATTTACATTTATTTAAATGGTAAACTTTGATGGTGTGTTACGCGTTTCTGAGGATGGAACACCTTTATAACTACACTACCACGGGAAATAAGGACATGCCTGTAACAAATTGCTTAGTAGCTGGTGTTCAGGAACCAATGATATCATACGAGTGAAGGTGTATGTATCTTCAATAGGGTGAGTTTTAATTGGCTCACGCGCAAGAGTAATTAACTGTTTTCACTAAGCAATCTTCATTTCTCTGTTGGGAGGAAAGTTGAATGCTCTAGACCAGAGGTTCCCAATTTTTTTTGGCCACGGAACCCTAATTGATCATACTTTTTTTATTGATCATACTTTTTTTGGCGGAACCCTATTTTGATAATAACAAAAGTGATTGTACCTTGTAGTGTAGTTTGAATATTTTCATATTTGACATGAAAAGAAAGAATAATTATAAATAAAAAATAATTATTATAAGTATTAAAAAACATTTATCGTACAAAAAAAAGTAACTATTTAATGTGAAGAATGAAATTTTTTCACATATTTACTTATAATAGCACTAAAATTAGGCTTAATGTCTGACAATTGAACGCGAAGATCTGGAGCTGCATCCAGTCTGTTTTTGTACTTGTTTTTGGTGTAAGCGTAAGCTGAAAAACCAGTCTCGCATCGGTAAGTCGTCACAAACGGAAGCAGAACCATAATAGCCTTCTCAACGACTGCAGGGTATTCATCTTTAAGTCCAATCCAAAAGTAATTCAAATTAGAATCTTCTGATTCGAATTTTTGTTTTAGAAGGGATGAACACTTAATGTAGATCAAATTCTCATACTCTGACACAATTAGCATCGATGGTTTGGTTAGATTTGCGAATGGATTCTGTACCCAGGTGATGTCCTGTAACTTCTCCGGGCGCGGCTATGTTATGACCGTTTTCTACGAACGTTTTAGTTAATTCTCAGACAGAACTTGGAACCCCTTTGACCCTTCCACGGAACACCTTTTGGGAAACGCTGCTCTAGACAACAGTTCTCAACATATCAGAAGGAAATTTAACACAAAAAAAGTCAGGCTTTCTTACAATTTCATGGTAAATAGAAAACATGATAATTAACTATTGATATATTTTAATTTTACAGATTATTTATAAGATTGGTAGACGATAAGATGCCACCATAAAATTTGAAAGCTACATCAATGACAGGTTTTGTGTTGTTCCCGCTTCTGTAGATATATTTAGGAATATTTGTATGATTGCATCATTATAGTACTTTTTTTTACCACAGCTTCTTACTACCTGTTCAGGTTGTACACATATTTATGTGGAGAAAGAGTGGAAAAACACCTGATCAAGATTCGAACCTTGATCTCCCTTTCGTTGGCAGTCTAGTCTTAATGTGAGTGTGACACCTTAAAGCATGCGGCCACCGAAGTAGCTATATTATAGTATTACTAATAATAATTGTACACAGTTATAGCAAAACTTACCAAAAATAAATATTGTAATCCATAAACTATTGAATTGATGGTTAGGACTGGTTTCCAATCTTCCCTTAAAATATTGAGACAAACATTCCCCTCCAAATCAATGTTTGGATGATAGACGGCAGTTTCACATTTCACCTTGGGCGGCTCGTGAGGATAATTCGGGCCCACTTTAAAACTAAAGATAAAACGTCCTCCCCTGTAAAATCCCTGAAAGCAAATATCAATACATAAACTATTTGAAAGAGTATTGCAACCCAGTAGTAAAAATAAATTAATAAATAATATAATGTTTGCCAAACATAAGCACATAACATAGAGAGTACAGTAAAAACCAGATTATTTGTCACTCATGGAACTGGGAGGAATAAAAACAAATTGAAGTGTTAATCTTTTGTATATAATCTACAGTTTAACTAGAAGAGCAACACAAAATTAAATATTTGATGTGAAAACATAGGATTTATTGCTGGTGAAAAAAAAGTCTGTAATATTTTTATGTTTTAAAGCCGACATTCTATCATTGACAGCTAGGTCTCTCCACTTCTCTAGCCCACAACACAGTGAACTTTATAAGACAAAATGCGAGCACCTGACAGCCTGCTTTGACACATAAACGATGAAACAGCAGTAACTCACAGATAAATACAAACACAGGAGCGGGACGGTCCGATAGTCGGGGCTCCACTGTACCTTTATAACTTAATAGCAAAAGGAGAAAAAAGAAAAGTCTTTAAAATATTTGTAAAAAATTATTCCAGCATAATTTTAATATTGATTTGGAGGTAGTTTCTCTGAAAATAGCTAGTGGTTGGTAAAAGTGTCCCATTTAGTGTTGCTACAAACAGGAACAATCTTTCACCAATGAGTAACCATTAAGTGATATTTGAAACCAAGGCAATGGAACCAGTACAATTTCTAAACTTAGCAATTACCAACTGTGTGTTTACCAACTTTGAGCAATATTTGTTCAAAAACTGTAAGGAATACACTAAATACAAAACAACCTAATTAAAATTATATTAAAACTGCGTGCTGATTTGAGCAATCAGTATAGTTCCAGGATTACAATCAACTTAGCATTACATAATGTTTACTTAATATAAAGAAACTAGTTTGTGACCAGGAATCACATAACTTGACAACTCCAGCAAAACACAGACAATGAATTTGAACTGTTTGAAAACAAAATGTCCACTAAAATGAAACCCATCATTGAGGACTGAATGGGCTACAGGTACTTGCAATAGAAGCTTTACTGTATAAACGGAATAAAGTGTAACAAGAGGCTACAACGTTTTAGAATTCCGAGGCGCAGACATACTATGCCGAAGAAGTTATCCACGCACCATAAACAAACAAATGAAACACTACACAACCCTGGTGATGTCACTTGCAACATTATTGTATGGTTAGAACATGTCGTACCCTTCACTTAACGTTCATGTAACGTGAAAGTTCTCCCCTGGACAAATATCAAGTCAATTTAACTGCATTGTGATGGCTTCAATTTATAAACACAAGGAGAATAGTTAGGTTATGTTGATCATGATCTTGGCATAATCACAGTCACTCCAACTTGTTCTAATCCAATATTACCAAGCTAGTATTTTAATTAAGCTATATATTAAGTAATAATAATATATATTGTAAAGTAATGTGTAAAAATAAACAAGTCTCCCAACATATTCCTTACCTCATCGGGACATATCACAAGTTTGAAGTTTAACAAATCATCTGGGTCAGGAAACTCTGTATTACATGTCTTGGGCAAGTTCAACTCATTTATATCTGAAAATAGAAAAGGTTTTCTTTAATTATGCAAAGAGTAGGATAAACAAAAGGTGTTATAGTTTGTGATTAAATCCAAACACAATTTAATATTAGAAATACATCAGAATGGTGCTAGTAAGTAAATTCTTTTACCATAGAATATCTTATTTTTCTTCTTAATTTGCTGTGAAAAAAATGCTTTGCCCAGACTTAAGAAACCTAAAAAGATGTCATGTTTTACTGGCCCACTGGTCGTTACTGGCGTGCCAACATAACAGTGTAGACCTCTTCTTGCACGCACAAATATTTGAGTGCTCGAATAATATGGTGCCGGTAGTTAACTGTCGCGCCTGCTGCGCATGCACACTAGTTGTACTTGCACATGTAAACCGTGATTGATGTACAGTCACAGCTTGCATTGTTTAGAACAGTCGTGAATATGTGATAAACTCAACTATCCTGCAAGCGAATCTTTTCACGATATTAAAAAATGTGTGTAAGCCTTTACTTGCATGATAAATGGACTGCCATGGTTTATTGGCGCAAGTTAATCATGAAAGTGCATACAAGCCTTTACTAATGAGGATGTAGCTCATACATGTCTTGTGCACATACAGACAAGTCCATTCATAACCTCGACGTTATATGGATCAAACTGGCATGAAAACACCACATGAAATATAAACAAGGCCCCATTGGCATATGATTTAGTCGACTACAAGTGATGACAACCTGTTCAAATGGGGCAAGTTAATGAGCAGGTAGCTTTCCAGTGAAATATTTGTGTGGTGGGGGAAGGAGAGTGATCTCGAAAATAGAACATCTTTATATTCACTTGCCTTGTCTGCAAAGCTTGATTTGCTAGTAACATCCTACTTGCCTTACCTCTAATATCAAGCAGGAAGTTGTTCACACTGAGCTAGTCGCTTGACACAAACATCCTGCTAACTCGGTTTGCCACCTTACCTTCTCTGTGTAAACCTGTCTATTGGGGCCACAGGTCGATTGGTTTTCATAAGGCTACATCAAGTATAAAGTTAATTATTTTAATTAACAAATTTGTAATTTGAAGACGATACAGAAAAAAAAACTAACAAAAAGTCACTGTTACAATAAAGGTAATAAAAATGTATACAGGCCTAAAATGTTTAGTATTAATAGATAGAATATGTATTTTAATACGAAGAGTTGGTTATCATACTAAACTTAGTAATCCAACTACTGAAAATGTTTAGTTTTAAGCCCCTTTACTTTACTTTTCTGCACATTAGAGCTGAATTGAAAGTTATTATTATTATTATTATTATTATTAGCACCCTGTCTTACTACCCATCCGGGTTGTACGCACTTACGCTAATGTGCAATGGTAGGGTGATTGTGAGATGAAATGGAGGACCTACAGTTTAACGTGGAATCCGAACCACGGTGGAGGCCTGGCATTCCACACATTCACAAGTTGTGATTAATACACGTCTTGTCAGAGGTGAAGGAAGGGTTTGGACAGTCAGATAAATCTGTGCCGGTACCGAGGATTGAACCCCGGACCCCTAGCACAGAAGTTTGACACCTTACCTTACTTAATTAAAAAGTGTGAATTTTTTTTTTAATTTTACCTCCGATTTACCTATCTTACCCTAATTAAATAAGTAAACCAATACAATTTGTTAAGTCCTTACTAGCTGTACAGTCACATAATATCACACTATTCAATTGATTTTTGTGTCAGTCACTGTCAATAAAGTATTTAAGTTTTTAACAAATAGTTTATTTAAAAAAAAACACTAAATAAACTATGAATTAGCATAAGATTTTTCTCTTCAAATTTTCTAATTATTTTCTATATTACTCTCAAATTTAGAAGAAACCCCCCTTTTTTTACAATAATTCCGGATCCACCTCTGGCCGAGGCCATATTACACCACAAAATAATTTAAATTTACTGTAATACTTTAGTGTTGTATCAATAACCTAATAATAAACAGGCTTAAACCAAAGAACATCAAAAAATAATTTCTTTGAAATAAAAAAACTTCCATTAAAAATATCTTGAAAATGTACAGTAGGTCAGGTAAATTTTTTGAGCTTAGTTAAATATTAATACGTAGTTTAAATTATATGACCTTACAGCCTTATTTTATTATTATTATTAAGATCCAAATTCAAGGCCATCACAGATTATCAAGATAAAGTCTACTATAATAGTATGCAAACAGTAGGGATTATTAAACTTGGTCCCTTAATAGAATTACTTGTAATCCCAAAAGAAGTTATTTTTGCACAAAGAGCAAGTTAAATATAAAATTCAGTCTTCAGCTTACATATTATTTACTGTTAGCTATATAGGCCTATGTTAAGAATCAATTTGATCTCAACCAAATGCAGATAATTAAAAATCAACTCTATGTAGATCATAGCTAAGGCTGATAACAAAGCAATAAATGATAAATCATTTTTAATAAGTAGGCCCCCATGCCCCAAATCAAATGTTGTGCGTAAAATATAAATTTATAACATTCAAACATAAGTGTGGATATTAAAAGATTAGACAAAAGAAACCTAACCTTCAGATTTCAAATCCTTGACTCACCTTTTGTTATTCTTAACTGAGCTGCAGAGGCTTTTTTTTGATTGCCTGCTTTAGGGGATGCCTCTCCATCTTTCTTCTGCTGTTTCAAAGAAAACAATTTTATCATGATAGAGGAATATTAAAGTGTGTTTCAGTTCTTTTGAGGCATACGAGATATATTTACAGTACAATGATTAAACACAATAATTTCTGACAGAAGAAAGTTAGCTTCCTGAATATTTCAGCCAAAAAAAAACAAAATTACACCAAGGCATATGATTCACACCAAGATACATATATGAACAAAACAAAGTAGGGGGATAAAAGCGCTAGCACTTTACACTGATTTTTCTTCTTATCCACTTTGTACTTTTAGTACCGGAAATAAATTATTTAGTGAATCTCAAAGATAATTATATATAAAAAAATAATAGAACAATAGTTTAAAATCATTTAACTAATTGATGATATATTAAAAGTTAAATATGAGCACAGTTTTTTATATTACTTTAAATACTGAGTCTGTGCACAAACCACATATTACAACTTGTTGAACAAATATTACTTGAGACAAGAGTCTAGATCCATAGAAATATGTCAAAACACACTTAATTTATTACATTTAATTGAGATCAAAATAAGCTTAAAGTCACAAGTACTCAACTGTCCAAAGTTCACTCAACGAGATGAGATTATTGGTGTAATACGTTCCATATTTTCTGCGTCGGTTTCTCTAAACATTAAATAATATTCTCCTTTGTAGTCCACAGTAAGTAATTGTGGATTCTAACTTTAAGAAGATGGCTTTTGTGCAAAATAGCTTGTGATTTTTGCATTGTTTAAGCCAATGAGGGTATATTATCCTTATTTTCTTCAATGCCTTTCTTAACATTATATATACAATACCTTCTTTGTGTTGTACATAAGGAAATTACTCAATAAATGTTTCTAAGATTTGTGTGTGAACACATCTGTAAGGGGTTTGAGATTCCCTAAGTCATCATGCCCTTTATTGAGATATGCTCCATGAAAAATTAGATAATCATGTCATGACCCCATGTTGGCATCACACTTTATGAATGTATTCATGCAGAGTTTACAGGGAAATTTTTGTTCTATCTTGTATGCAAGATAGCCAGCAACATATTTAAAAGATCGAACGGTAAAATCAATAAGTATCTAATCTTAATTTGTGATGATAAAATAACGTTAAAATTGTATATGTATGGTTTCATATTCGTTAGTTCCTGTTTAAAAACCATTCATTTGATAACAAAATATGTTAAATAGTAAATAGGAAAGCATTTTGAGATACCGATTTATTTTGTATCTCACGTATCAAAATAATATATATGTAGCCTACACTCGGTTTACACTGAAAGGTGACACAAATACTTTAATGGACTAGACTAGCCTATACCGTATTTTATAAGCCACAATGCTACATCATAGTCTATAATAATAAAAGGAAGTGTTTGTGTGTGTTTGTTTGTGTGCGATGTCCAGCCAAATCTACGGCACGCAGAGATCTAAAATGTTTAACATAGGTGGACAGAAGGAGGGCCGAGTGCACCTCGAAGCAGGATTTTTAAATTTTCAATTAGCTTTTTAACTAGGCTATTTTAAACAAATTTTTGAAGAACATATTTTTATCTGTTTTAGAATTACGTTTCAGAGATACGGGCGCCATTGGGGGGGAGGAGGGGTGCTTATATAGTTCTTATACCACAGTGGTTCACTGGCAACGCCGTGCGAGATTGCTAGTAGTTCATAAAAGAAAGCTTGCTAACTTTTAAGATAAATGGAGTGTAGGGTATATAATATGTTGAATAATTGCTTCAATAATTTTATCTATACTGA
The DNA here is from genome assembly GCA_902151455.1 of Timema bartmani. Lineage (NCBI taxonomy): Eukaryota > Metazoa > Arthropoda > Insecta > Phasmatodea > Timematidae > Timema > Timema bartmani. The sequence goes on from CABFWB010000950.1 coordinate 137,124, forward strand.
TCTGATCTGATATGATCTATACTGATTTAACTTTTATTAACAAACAGAACCCCCTTTCAAGGTCGAATGATAAGGCTGGATTCACAAACAAACGGCCTGCGAGACATAGCTGACCGGCCCGTTTGTCTGCAATATCTTTATATTATAATCCGGCCTGCATCCATGTACTCACACAAAATACAATAGTTTAACTTTAGTGTGTACTACCTAATTTTAAATAACAGAAACCCTTAAATCTATTTAAAACTATCCTATATTTTAGTTTTAACTTTAATTACTTGAGTGTGGGAATTTTAATTTTACCCGTTTTTAAATTATTTCAAGTATACATTAATGATTTTAAATACATAGCATCAAATAACTCTTATAGAACTGCATTAGTGGCCACGCGGTATGGTATCTAGCTTTCCTCTACCAAATAGTCATGTTTCGATAGGGTCACAATTTGTGGGTTTGTTTTATACGGTTCTATATAAGATATCACACATTTAAAAACATTTTATAGTTAAAATTAAATTATTTAACTGGTCAGAACTTTCACCCTCATTTTAGTGAAAACAATATTAAAAAATATCAAGCCACTTTTAAATAAATTGATATTTCTAAACGTCTGCAATTCTTTTCAGTGCTCCTTAACAAATAATTGCAGTTGACAGCCAGTCCCTTAGTTAAAAAAAAAAAGGTCCATTGTCTTTCAAGTTTTCTTTGTAATGTGCGGTCATAGTAAACTTATTTGTGTGGTAGGATTAGGGTACTTAGTGACGAGAGGGTGGGGGGCAAAGACGGGAGAGGGCGCTACTTGAAGCTTGCTCGATGACCACTAGCCAACAGGTTAACTCGAGGAGCTCATATTTGGTATCTGCTTTATAATACATTCAAGTTTAAAGTGAGTCTTCAAAAATGCTCACTTGATTGCACTGTAGTCACTGGGGATCGCACCTAGCGATCCCAACGTTGAAGGAGTAAAGCCTCGAAAAGGAGTGCAACACGTTTAACCTAGTGGCTGTGGATCTGTTCTTTCCTTGCCTGTGTCCTAGGCCTATCTAACCTGAGACTATTCCTACAATATAGCAAACCAGTCATCAACCAAAATCACCTCCATCACTAATTATGCCTGAACGTGCATCTCCTAAAATAACTTCCAGAGCTGGTAGGATAATAAGAAAACCTATGAGAATAGATTTATAAAAATAAGAAAAGTATTTTTTATATATCATTGCAATGTTTAAATTAACTTTGTTGGAGAGGAGATGTTGTATATTATCATAAAATGTTAAATATATAATTTATATGCATGACTATAGGAGTTGAATCACATGACTAGTCACATGACTAAAGTAGTTGTCAAATATTGTAACCTATATATATAAATGAGTGCAGAGAGGGAAGCAGGCTTTTTATATTCAATTATGTATTGTAATTAAATAAAGAAATAACTAAATACTAACATAACAAAATGGATTAGCAAAACAACTAATAGTACAAATCAAATAAATAAATAAAATAAAAAAAGTAATAGTAATGCTACGTAAATAAAATGCTTACTGAGCCACCGAGGCCTATATTTAATACAACGAGAGTGCTCACATATTTTTCTAGATAGCAGCACTAAAATGGAAAATACCATACAAACATTTTAACATCGACTTAACAGTTTTTTCGTGTTAAATTGATCTGTAATCAGGATGTCAGCTAGAGTAATCTGATCTGTGCTTATCTAAAAAATATTAATTTCACCATTTAAAAAGAAAAATGGGTGGTGGAGATTTGGTAAGTTGCAAAATTATTATAGGGGTTTAGATAATAGCTTCGTAAAAACTGATGTGTGTATTATTTTGAAAAATACTTGAGCACAGGGATTTGAACCCAAGCCTACTGTCACTGAAACTTTATCTCCGGGGCTGTGTAACTTAAAGAGTTTTTTGAAAACCATAGACATGTGTTGGGAAACGACTTGATTAGACTAGTAGAACATTCGTCCATTAAGTCGAAGAAAATAATTTAATTTCACTTACAATTGAGACTTTTCTCGTTGACAAGATCACTTACCATGTAGACTATTTTTCTTATATTTAGCTATTTTCCCATCTGCATTACTTCTCCTTTTAAACTATTACACTATTTTGTTTATAAAAAAAGACTCCCACATCTTCCCAATCCATCTTAATTGTAGGCTACTTCTTCTAAATTCCCACTCACGAAGTTTGTAAGCTCCGCTAAGCTAAGCTTCTTCTAGTCCTAAAGTACTATGCAATGGTATTCACCTCCACACAGTCCATATCCGTAATCCCGTGAACGTGCCAACCAATGAGAAAGCTGGAAACATCTAGGCCCCCTAATAAAATTCTTTGAAAGAAAATTTTCTAGATTCAGGCGCAAGCAGATGATATCCCAGCTGAACAATTATTTATACAATTAACTACACAACATATTTTGATAAAACACCCAGGAGAGGCTACGTTTGAAAGGTAGGTTATGTACAGTCACAAATAATGTATTTAAAACATGAGCTAGTTAGTGTAATTGCTATGATAATGCCATTGGTGCTTTTATTTCGATATGCGTGCACACTTACTTTGCTGTAAATAGTAGTCCTTAGCAGTCCGTATCGACTAGTTCTCGGAAAGTTAAGTTGTGTCAACTTCTGTGGGGTGATAAGGATTAAGGAATTAAGGATTTAAAGACTCTATAGACAACGCAATATGTTAATGTGGAGTAAATCTCTTGCGGAGTATTACGCACCTTATGGTTACCGAGTCTGTAGATGGGGCTTTAGAGAATGCTCCCAATCCTTGTCCTTTGTGTGTGGTGGTAGGCCTACGGTCCATAATCAAAGACATATCAGATTGTTTTTTTTTACCAAAATATAAATATTAGGCCTACCTATAATATTATTTTTACAAACTAAATAATACGGTGAATCGCTTAATAGGCTACCGGTACTATAACAACATACAATATACTGTATAATTTAAATAAATAATTAAAAAGCTATTTTAAGAAACGGAATATTGGCCCGTTTTATATAGCCTTGCCAAACCCTTCCTTCACCTCTGACAAGATGTGTATTAATCACAACTTGTGAATGTGTGGAATACCAGGCCTCCACCGTGGTTCGGATTCCACGTTAAACTGTAGGTCCTCCATTTCATCTCACAATCACCCTACCATTACACATTAGCGTAAGTGCGTATAACCCGAACGGGTAGTAAGACGCGGTGCTAATAATAATAATAATAATATATAGCCTTCCATACTAAATGTATTGTCTTCTGGTGCAAAAACTGTTTAAATGACCACATTCTTCCTTTCTTCATTGCAAACACAACGTTTACGAATTAATAACTACTGTTATTTTATCTTGTTTAAAAAATCTTGACAATATTCTGATGAAATAACACTCAGTAAGCAATAACACATATATACAACACAACTGAAAAGTAGGAGGAAACCTCACAAAGAAATATACTAAAATGGCATACTGCCGTAGTTTATATTTCGGCGGGAAATAAGTAATTTTAGTGGCATTACTTAATGTTTATTATTACAGTTCTTACCCACCAAACTTAACCTAGCCTCCTATGCTTGAATAAATGAAAAAATTTTGAATAGCATTAATCAAATAAACAAATTTAATTTCTATAGTATACGATGTAATACACTGCAAAGGTCATAGGTCAACATTATAATGCAAAGAACATAAGTCAACTCAAAAGATAATCTATATTTACGTTTTTACATTTCTCTTGTGATTTTTCAAACTATCGAATTTTATAAAATATGGCATTTGATTTGTTGTCTTCTTATATAGGCCGATGTAGTAATAATAAGATAATACATGTATTGTAACAAAACAAATAACATAATTTTTATAAGAGAATGTTATAAGGTGTTATTCCCACATTTACCAGCTACTTATTGAGAAGTTCATCTTTATTTAATATTAATTCAAACATTTTCACACAAGGCACAGTTACCTCCCCAGACTCTTTAACACCGAGTCGATTATTCAAACCAAACTTACTGTGTTTTCCTGTATAGCCACGTTATTAATTTTTTTAAATACCCTCTTCGTTGGCCACATGTCTAACAAACTACTCTAGACACTACCAGTGACAAGGAGCTCGAGATTTGAATCTTGGTCGGGTGTGGTGATGGTGAGTTTTTCCTAAATAGTTTTACACTTTCCTTCCATGCACATTCAGGTACACTTCCTCTGAATATAACCTTCTCAATCGCTAAAATCATTAGAGTAATTAGTACATAAGCATATAACATGAATGGGCAGTAAAACACGGCCAAAAAAACCCCAACCCTGCCACACATCAACAATAATATGTTCCTGAAATATAAAGATCCCAAAATATCTTTCACTAAAATTCCGTATTGACGAATTCCATATTTCCTATTCTATTATCTTGGTCCTATTCCATTCCTCTTAAAAACCTATTTTACAAAACATAACATAAATTAGCTTATTTTAACAATTTTAAGCCATTACAAATATTATTTATTATTATTTAGCACCGCGTCTTGCTACCCGTTCGGGTTATACGCTTAAGTACTAATTACGCTAATGGATTAGGAATTGGAAAGGTTGGAATTTAGAGGAAGTGAACCCGCATTTGTGTGGAGGGAGAGTGGAAAACCATTTAGGAAAAACCACCCCCAGTTCACCCGACCGAGATTTGAACCTCGATCTTCCCGTCCTCGGCAGTCGAGCTCAACACGACTAGCGCGTTAGCCAACTACACCACCGAGGCGGGACTATTACAAATTAATCAACATAATATGATTGTATTTATTGAAGCATGGAAGGCTTTCTCTAGGTTAAATTAAATTGGAATAGGTTTTTATTATAAACATATTAACTACCAAACACTCGAATATATTTAATTGTGCACCTAAATATCTCTGACACCATTAAAATATATTAGTTGCGAGGTTCCCAGTTGTGAACAAGGGAACAGGATCTACTAACCATGGCCAAACATTTTCGTGTGATTTAGTCGAGTTAACTCTGTGACTGCAGCACTTTTTCCAAGGGTTTGTATACCTTAGGTTAGAATCTACGAAACCTGTACCATTGGTTGGAGACTCTGCCTTGGGATATCGGAGTCCGATCCTAACCTGGTGCACTTATTTTTTTCTCGTTTTAGTTTTCCATTTGCTCAGGCGAATGTATGGTTAGCAGCGCAGGTAGTTTAGGAGATTTTAAACCAAGAGATCAGGGTTCAATCACAACTGTGTGTGTGTGTGTGTGTGTGTCCCCGTTTCATCCTGATCACTTACCTAGAGCCAGCAAGTGAAACTCAATATATTACCCTTTGTGTGAAAGTTTAAAATATCTACACCCCAGCCAAGTCAGATCCTATCACAGAATAATTAAAATTTAACAGATTTTCACAATAAAAATGATGTAAATTTCTATCTTTTTTTTCTTCCAGAACTTGAAGAAATCATGGCATCCTTCAACAATGAGAAATATGGAAAAGGTGTGGAAAGCAGAACAAAGACATGATCAAGAAAAGAGGCGGATAGCGGAACTACAGAGAGAAATACGAGCTGAGAAGACACGAGAAGATATTCAGAAATTTGCCGAGGATACAGGCGTGGTTGAGTATGTTTGTCTACATAACAAACCACTACTGTTATTTGAAATAATATACATTTATTTTCTTGCGTTTAAAACACTGATATAAGTTTAAAAGAAGAATGTTGAGCTTTCTTGTGATTTCACATGAAATTTAGCTATTTGTATTGAAGCCTTACTTTATACTTTTATCACTAATTTTAAAAGTTTGCTTGTACTATATTTTTGCAACCAATTTCAAAATGGACCAGTTTTGGTGGCCTCGTGGTCTAAGGCATCAGTCTTGTTTTAGACTAGACTGGCGAAGACAAGGAGATTGATGTTCACATCCCAGTCGAATATACTGAGATTTTTTCTCCTGAAATGTTTTTCCATACTACCTCTTCACAAATGTGGGTACATTTTCTCTAAATTTATCTTTCCTCATCTCTAACTCACTATCGTAATTAACACATAATTATGCTGAACAGGTAGTGAGACGCTGTGCTAAAAAAATTGCAAAATTTTATTTATTTAGCACCGCGTCTTACTACCCGTTCAGGTTATACGCTTAAGTACTAATTACGCTAATGGATTAGGAATTGGGAAGGTTAAATTTAAAGGTGGTGAACCCGCATTTGCGTGGAGGGAAAGTGGAAAACCATTTAGGAAACAAACACCCT
>CABFWB010000950.1:143410-164682 GCA_902151455.1 Timema bartmani
CCCTAATTCACCCGACCAAGATTCAAACCTCGATCTCCCCGTCCTCGGCAGACTGGCTCTACACGAAACTAGCGCATTAGCCAACTACGCCACTGAGGTGGGTGCAACATTTTATAGTTAATTCAATTTGTCACTGTTTTTCCTTAATATTATATATTCACTAAATTCTGTACTTATCCTATTTTGTTGCAGAAAGAAAGATGACATGAAACTTGATTGGATGTATAAAGGTCCGAGTGGTATTGTCGATCGGGAAGAGTATTTATTAGGTCGCCGTATTGACAAAACGTTTGAACAGTTGGAACAGTCGGAGAAAGCCTCTACATCTTCAGCCAAGAATTCTGTGGAGTACAGTGAGTACAGTATTTATTTAAAGTTTATCAAGCAGTCATTCTAAATAGTACGGGTGTGTGAAGCTTCGAAACAAATACCAGCTTCGACTTTGCTTCGAAGCTTTGCCAATAAAAATATTGACAGCTAAAATACCGTACTCAATTTATCCTATGTTAAATTACTGCCATTTTGAGTTGTTTTGTACATTAAAAATTAATAATTGTTCATATCGTAAACTCCACCACTATCGATAGCTAGGTTTGATACTATAAAAAATAATTATTGAATTGCATGTTGTGGTAATAGCTTGATTTATTAGGTTAAAACAAAATATTACAAACAAATTGATCAATAAAATAAATTATAAATAACCACAAAATAATATTTTTTCAATCATAAAACAACTAAAAAAAATAATTAAACTTCGATTCGGCTTCGAGAATGCTTCATATATTCAATTTGAGTTTGCTTCGAATTGAAAAAAATATACTTTTACATCTTTACTAAATGGAGTTGAGATATGTGTAGTTAGCTATAGGTATGTGAAAAAATAACACACATCCATTGCCTTAACCTAAATTTCAGATTTCTATGAAGAAATGCTGAACATATAATGTGTAGGTAATAATAGTATCATTTAACCGCCACTCTCAGCTGGCTGGCATAAGGACGTTGCCTACCTGTGATGTCACAGCAGGTCAAGATAGAATTTCCAATGTTAGTAAATTAATGTTTTATTCAGTGAGATTTAAAATCATTTAACATTGAAACAAAAAGCATACATTTTTAAATAATTCTAAAAATAGTCTTACAGTGTTACTAAATTATTATTTTCATCTTGAAGTAGTTTTTTTTTTGTAAACATATTTTTTATAATATAACTTAGTCACGAAAATGGCCTGTAGGAATATTTCTGCCAGGATATAGATTAAAATAATTCATGGTAGCATAGGTATATCTAGAATAGGAAACAAGGAAAAGGTATTTTTAAAAAGCAAGTCAATGTTTTCAAGGAGCTAATAGTATAGTGACTGTGTAAACTCGTCAGAGGAAGAGGGGAAGTGTTATCAGTAGATAAACAAGAGACCTCACAGTGTGAACTGCTCATTTTCTTCCCTCTCTTTCTATTTCGTACATTGGTGTCTAACTATGATAGCACTTAGACAGCTAAGGGGCGTCAAGGTAAGATGCAACCCGCTTCGCAAAATATCCTCGAAATCACCCAAGTAGACAACGTTGTTAATGAGTTGGGAAAGAGGGGGAAGTTTGATGGGCCTCATTTTAGAGGGGTTTCTTTGAGACGAAAAATCAAATAGGAACTCAAAAGTGAGAAATATTTATGAATTCTTAGACATTTAAGAAAAAACATTTTCTACAAAAACCTCAAAATTTCTTTAAGATCTAAAAATATGCTCTTAGTAATAGCACAAACAAGATTATTTCTTCTTCTCACTGCTGTGTAAAAGGACACGAAGCTCCCATACAAACACTTAAGAGGTGATATTTGCGGCTGTATCTGAACACCGTCTGGACCTTGGCTGGTATCGTTATTCTCTAATCCTAAACTATATTCATTTATTGCTCTATTAACAATATCAACAATGTGAATAGTTCTTGTTATTGCTTGATTTTCCTATTTAACCATAAAATATACCCTTTATTGTTTAAATTATTTTGTTTTTAATTCACACCAGTAAAACACACAAGAATAATACAATGTACTGTATAAAAAAACCTTAAGTAAACTTATTTTATATAAAAAATATCTATAAGGAAAACCTTTTTTTCACTTTATGAAGTAATTGTATTATAATAGAAAGAAGTTATAGGAAAGATGAATAGAAACAAATAAAAATAACAAACAAAATATGGCTTTTACAATAAAAAGAAGAACATAGTTCATACTTTACATTGCTGCCATTGGACAAAGAGGTAATGGCTGCCTCATAAAGAAAATCAATTGTTACCGCCCAATTCTCCGACCTCGGGCGGTAACAATCGATTCACCTTCTTACCTATATTTTGTATAAAAGTAACTCAAGCTGTTGAAATGATCAGCATCAATCTGATTGTCGAAAGAGCTTATTTAGTTCAACCCTACTTCAGTTATGTAAACATAACAAATATGATATTCTATAATAAAAAAAAATTGTAAAAAAGTCCCACTTTACTTTTCTTTACAAGACCATGACAATATTCTTGACGAAACAATTCAACTGAGTGAAAAATCACAACCCAGACATGGGAGTTGAAACCAGGACATATAGCTTTGCCCGTCAATGTTCTACCACTCAGTCATCCTGGTTCGTCTCGTATCCAGGGATATATTTCACTTGCTCAGATAGCCCTGGATGAAAGACAAACCAGGATGGCTCAATGATAAGTCTCGGGGCACAAGCTTAAAGTCCCGGGTTTGATCCCAATGTCCAAGTTGTAATTTTTCACTTAATAAATTTGATTCAGCTTTCAGGACTGGTCCTGTGGACAATCATTCACATATCAGTTTACAATACGTGTGAATTAAAAAACTTTAAATAATTTATAGAACTATTTATTAAAAGACAATAGGAAAAAAAAATCATGTAGTTTTAAAACTCTCCTACTCATAATATTGCAGGTGCCATTGGTTTCGAGCAGAGTAAAGCCCTTAAAATCCTGAAAGAGATTTGAAATTTAAGATTAAAAATAATAAAGTTTTTTCTAGCAAATTTCAAATATTACATTTTTTAGAGTTGTTATGCTACTTAAGTCACTTATCATGACATAATTATAGTGCAAACTTTAACATTCTCAAAACATTAAATTTACTACTTTACAGAATATTTATGACACCTTTAAACTGTTACTGAATATGAATCAGCAATATTTGAATTTAAAATTGTTAAATAAAATAATTTAATGGCTAGCTGTAAATTTGCTGGGGTTTTTTTAGCACCGCGTTTTACTACCAATTCGGATTATACGCTAATAGTTTTAGGGATTAGGAAGGTTAAATTTAGAGGAAGTGTACCCACATTTGCTTGGATGGAGAGGTAAAACCCATTTTGGGGGGAGGGGGTAGCTTCAGTACACCCGACTGAGACTTGAACCTCGATCTCCACTTCTTCTGCAGTCTAGTCTTAACACGAGAGTAGCGCATTAGACCATGCGGCCACCATAGCGGGTAAATTTGCTGTTCACCTTCTGGTTCTCGACTACCTTACTCTACTAATATTATTAATTAATTAGCATTCAAACTTACCCTGTAGAAAACCACATTATTATGTTTAAAGAATCTTATTTTACTTCCAGATTGTATTCCTTCGTCTATATTTTCTGGTGGTAATGAGCAAGTTGATATAGCTCGAAAATTGCAAGAAGACCCGTTGTGTCTAATAAAGAAAAAAGAGTTGGAGACACGAACGCAAATCCTCAATAATCCGGTTAAGCTGAAGCAGCTTCAAGAAATGGTAACTCTACATCTGGTTTACGAGCACTCTTATTTTGTTTTATTTACTTACTGTTTGTTTTAAAAGTAAGATAGACATACACTTGTACGTGTGTTTTTAATGCATTTTGTAGATGGAAGCATTGGAGGGCGAAAGAGAAAAGTAAGTTCTGGTAACTCTTTACTTATACAATTTAAAAAAAAAAAAAATTATAAGTAATAATTTTCCACACATTGGAAAAAATACCCATAATTGTTGACTAACTAGGCCTATTCAAATATATTTTATTTAAAATTCAATTACTTTGTTTTTAAATTGGTGTATTCATAGTAAAGATAAGCCGACTATTAATTACCCTAGTTTAATTTTGAGTGACTTATTTGATCAAAACATTTACAAAACAACCTGTTAATTGAAACGATAAAGGGAACATTGTACATCTTTTCCAAGTTCAATTGTTTATTAGCTTCTTTCTGAAACCAAACTGTTTGATTATATTAAAAATTACACTTTTAGGAAATTTATTTAAAAACTAAATATTTTTAATATATAAAAGAAAGCTTGTGACTAAAATGGTAAAAATAGAAAGTTTTTCAAAGTCATTCTGTAATTTTTGGTTATATGGCTCATTCACGCCAGAGTTTTTTTTAACACTTCAGTAGTTAGTTTTTGAGAGCAAGAAACATCGAGGAGGTTTTAAAGTGGAATTGGTCTGGTATTTAGGTAGCTGAAAAAATACCCGCAGGCATCAAGCCTGTAATTAGGGCTGTGGAGTCAAAGGCCAAAGCAATTTAGGGTGGAGTCAATGTGTGTAAAAATGTGCAAACTCAGACTCTAAAATAATAAAAAAATAATCTGTATTAGAGGATTTCCCTGCAGTAAATTTGTTATTACTAATTAATAAACATTAGCCATTTATGAAGGAGTCGGAGTTTGACAGTAGAAAAATACAGGAGTCTAGGGCTTTGTATAGACCTGCCAACCCCACAACCCTGCCTGTAATAGACTAATTTGAACCGTGACCGGATATACTGGAGTTGTTTTCCTCCGTGGGATTCATCACTGGTTTTCCCACCCCTTCTACATGCAAATGCATTTGTATTTCCTCCAATTACCCTGCTCGTCCATACCATGTGTATTAAAGCCATTAAATAATCTTAGTGTTTAAATGTATAAATATAACAGGGCAAGGCCTACACATGTTCCAGAAAAATGTAGGCCTCAACGTTCACAATTAAAACATAATTATTTAATAAATCTGCAACACCAACTTTCCTTCAGCAGAAGAGAGTAAAACACAGACTGGACTATGGCAGCATGGCTAGAGGTAGATCATGCTCACTTGGATGATACTGTTGTTGGATCATGGGCACTTAGATACTGTTATTGGATCATAGGCACTTGGATACTGTTATTGGATCATAGGCACTTGGATACTGTTGTTGGATCATAGGCACTTGGATACTGTTGTTGGATCATGGGCACTTAGATACTGTTATTGGATCATAGGCACTTGGATACTGTTGTTGGATCATAGGCACTTGGATACTGTTGTTGGATCATAGGCACTTAGATACTGTTGTTGGATCATGGTCACTTATATACAGTATCTAAATGACCATGATCTACATGCAGCCATAGTTCAGTCTGTGTTTTACTGTCATCTGCTGAGGAAGGGAAAACTGATTAACCCTGAAAACTACATAATTATACTTTTTTTGTTTGTTTTAACTGTGAACTTTGAGGTTCACAGTTTTCTGGTAAGTGTATAGACCTTGCCCTTCTATACTCCTTTCAATGTTTAATGTAATATAGCTGTTTGGCGCCATTTTTTAAATTTGTGAATGTATAGCACTTTTTTTTTATGCCACCGCGTCTTACTATCCATTCAGGTTATATGCCTACGTACTAATTACACTAATGGTTTAGGGATTAGGAATGTTTAATCGATAAGAAGTGCACCCTCATTTGCATGGAAGGAGAGTGGAAAACCATGTAGGGGAAAACCACCCTGAGTGCACCTGACCGGGATCGAACCCTGATCTTCCTCTCGTAGGCAGTCTAGTCCAACACGAGAGTAGCGTGTTGGACCACGCGGCCACCAAAGCAGGTTATAACACTATTAAAAGGACGAAGAACCGCCAAATAGAGAAAACTTCCTCGATGCATACATTGGGTTGTAACCTCAGACTCTGAAGCCAACATCAAGTGCACACTCTAATGCCAATTCTGCTGGCAAACAATTTCAATATTTTATACATTTCAATTAAGATTTTTTTATTTTTAGCTTAGACAACAAAAACACGGGAAAGGAAAAAAGGACAAGAAACAAAAGAAAAAGTCTAAAAAGAAGCAGAAACAACAAAGTAGTGAAAGTAGTGATAGTGACTCGAACAGTGTTGATCTTGATGCCTTATTGGTTGCCAAATATAACAAGCTGAAAGAGAAACTCCACAAAACGGACATGGTTAAATTGGGCAGGGAGGAATCTAGCAGTTCCGACAGTGAGGAAGATAATAACCACAGGAAAAGGAAACATGACAGACATTATTCAAGCGAGGACGAGGAGAAAACCAGTCAAATGAGTCGAGGATATGGCTTAGTGGTGAGTTCTAACTAAAAAACTTTTTGGTACATATGTATTTTTCTGCGCTATTAGTACAAATATATACAACTTCTCTAAGAATTAAGAAGAGTATATTTTTGTGGTCATAGCGGTGGTTGCATGTTCTAAGGTGTCAAACTTATGATAGATTAAATTGATAGTCTTCAGCATTCATCATTATCAACTTTTTCCAGCCTGTGGCCAGGTCACTTTAGTAAAATGCCTTCATCTTCCACCATTGTTCCTCCTTTAATAGCTTCCATTTATCATCTCTCACTTGCACACTTTCTGTTATCTGATCCTCCCATCTCTTTCTTGGCCTTCCTTGCGGTCTTTTTCCTACATGCTTCATTTCCATAAAAAAATGCATCTTCTCCAACATCCTCATTACATGCCATCTTACTCTTTGCTTCCTCAACTTGAATTGTGAGTGACAAAACTAAGTTTTCATCTTGGTTGGGTGTACTGGGGAGTATTTTTTTCATAACATCTTCAAACTAATGCAGGTAGCTTCCTTAAACCTTCCTTAAATTAAGACATTAACTTAGACATGATTAGAAATAAACAGTGACCTAAGATAACAAAGAGGATGAATTCTAAAAAAAAAAAAATCATTCATCTAAAGTAGGTCTGGAAACCCACAAAGTGAAAACACCCACTTTTAATGCATTTGGTTTGGATAAAACCCTGTTCTTCTGAAATAACGCCTATTCATGTAGTCCCACTTGTTTTTAACTTGTTGATAAACTGTGAGAAAAGCGCAAGTTTTTTTTAAATAATAAAATTGATTTGATTATAACCCTTTTAGGACCTACATGACATTTTTGTTTGAGGATATATTATAAGGTTCTTTGACAAATGTTTATGTTTATGTTTTACTTATTTTATAAAAATTAAAATACCTTTTATAAATTATTTAAAGTTCTAAATGTTGTTTTTGCAAGTATTTCTTATAGTTAAATTTCTCAAATAAATTATTCTTTTAATTCACTTTGTCCTTTATCAATAGCTAAACAAAGAAATGATTGTTTTGATTCAATTAGTCTTTTATCATATTTATAAAGTTATTTTTTGAAAAAGTAAAATTTCTCCTGAGTTTATGCTTGATATTTTCTTCATAGAGCCAATTTTTAATTTAAGAACATACATTTTCTTGTAAAAATATTTATTTCAAAACCAGGAAATGAGCTTAGAAAAATAAAATACCTACTATAATTAAATGTATTATGTATTTTCAGGAAAAGCCATTATTATTATTAATGCACTACTTGTTTCATTTCCGATGTCAATCACAAAATAGTTATCCGTTGAATGTATTTTTGTCAATAGATTCGCCACACAGATTTAATAGCTTATCTTTTGCTTATAGTTGGGTTGAATCCACTATTTTAGGATTTCAAATCGCCTATTTATCTTCAAATCCCAAATCTCGAATACGAATCCTGGAATAATTATGAAGATAAGAGAAAATAAAAATAGTAACTAAATGTTTACCTTCTTTCTTATAATCCATTCATTATAACATTCATACATTCAGTTAAGTGTTAAATTACTGGTCTGGGGTCTGGTTGTTGAGTTCATACTATAATATTATAATTGGTTCAGAACCACCAATAAGCAGTATTGAAAGTTCTAAAAAAAAATTTCTTTTGAATAATTGAAAGATAATTTTGTTATAAGGATTTGAGTCTCAAATCTGAAATTTTCTAGAATTCTCTGATATCCTCAAGGATTCTAGGGCCTATCCATACTCGTGATTTATCTTCTCGTAAAATTAAATATAAGGCTATACAATGTTGGTTAGATAAAAAGCAATTTGGTGAGCACTGACCGATAATAATAAATATTTTTTTTTCAGTTACCAGACTCTAAGAAGCATTTATCTAGTCGAGAATCGTCTCACGGTAAAAATAAACACAGGGAGGAGCTAAGAGTCACTCAGAAACAATCTGAACCGGAGGCGACAAAGCCGTGGGTCAGGACTGAACGTAAGAGACTAAGCGAAGAAGATTTGGAACGTAAGAGACTAGAGATGATGGATAATGCCAAGTGGAGGGAGGCAGTCAGAGAGAAGAACATCGCCAAGTACAAAGCAGAGGACAGGAAGGAGAAGAAGGACAATAGAAAAACATTTGACAAGGATTTTCTCAGGTGAGAACAAGTTGTTTTTTGTACCGCGACTTACTGCCCATTCGAGTTATACGCTTATGTTAATGTATTTTAGGAATAAGGAAGGTTATATTTAGAGGAAATGTACCCGCATTTTCTTAGAAGGAAAGTGGAAAACAATGTTATAAAAAACCTAAATGTAACTGACCGAGATTCAAACCTTGATCTAGTCTATGCGAGAGTAGCAACTTATACCATGCGGCCATCAAAGCAGGTAAAATGTTAGTTCATAATTATTCATAAGATAAAGGATGTAAATGTTTGAAAGGTTCTGAATCAAATTTTGGATTCTGTTTTAAAAGAAGATACTTTATAATTTTCTATGAGACATTTATGCCAATAAAGTTTGTTGGGTTTCCTTTGATATTGATTCACACACACACACACACAAATTCAAACTTATTAAAAAATTTCTTAATGAACTTTTGTAAAAAAATTAGTTTTCTGAAATAAAATAATTTTTAAAAGAAATTGAATACTTGAGATAAGAGTTTCCAAAACTGTGGTACATACAACTTAATTATTATTCTGATGGTTCACCATTAAAAGTCAAAATAAACTTTAAAATGTTTTTTCAAAAAAGCAAATTAAAGTTGTAAAAGAGATAAGGCCTCATCAATTCTTATGACCATGTCTAACCAAAAAATACTTAATAATAATACTTAGCACTGCGTCTTACTACCCGTTCGGGTTATACGCTTAAGTACTAATTACACTAATGGGTTAGGAATTGGGAAGGTTGAATTTAGAATAACTACGCCACCGAGGTGGGTCTAACCAAAAAAGAAAACCGATTTTAACAGTAGTTGGAAGGGTGGCAACGCTGATTAAAGCTCAGACAGCTGGTGCAGCCACGCATTCTTGTACTGAACACGCAAATGGAAATACGTCAGCCAGTATTAGTCTAGTCATCACACCATCATTTGACTATCGTCGTTATTTGAGACACTGTTACTGTGGTGGTACACCATATGACAGAAATTTTTAAAGTGGTATGCCGTTCAAAAATCTTGGTAACCACTGCTTTAAAGGATTTTCTCATTTTTATTTGATTGATGTCTGAATATAAAAATGATTTTATTTTTTGTTTTAGGAAACAGTTATCCTACGCTGCATCAAAAAGTTCAGTTGAAGGTAGGATCAAAGCCAATATTAATAACATACAGCGTTCAGGGAGGTCCATGGGCGAAAACTTTGCTCGGAGATGATATATGTTTTATCAGCTACGTTTTATTATTAGACGTGTTTTAATTTAATTTATTTTTTTGTACATAATCATATTGTTTGATGTTATAAATAAATATTTAAAAAAATTAAAAATTCAATCTTTTGTGCTCATTTGATTATATAGATCTAACAATTTTGGTTTTTTATTGACTACAGTTCTTAAATTTTATCCTTGATTCAGATTCTTAATTTTAACCCTGATTATTGATTCCATTATTAAATTTTCTAACCACTAATAATAAGAATTGGAATCAAGAACCACTATTCTTGATTCCAATTTTTATTATTTTTAATTTTTTTTATCACTGCATCTTACTACTTGTTTGGGTTATAAATTTAAGTACTCATTACGCTAATGGTTCTGGGATTAAAAAAGGTTATACACGGTGTCTACCATCCGGGAAAATCAGGGAAAACGGGAATTAGCCGGGAATTTGAAGTGATCGGGAAAAAACGGGAATAAGGCGGGAATTTGATAAATTACTATAAAAATTCGGGAAAATGTTGTTTTACTCAAAATATTAAATATAATCATTAAATTATAATGTGATTCAAACCGTATTTTTTTTTTCTTTTTAGCTGTGTAATATATTTTTAATTCATAGTAAACAATGTTAGTACAAATTAAAAAAAATATATATATATTTATTTAAATTTTTAAACTTATGATTATTCTTAACCAAATATTAATAGAAAAACTAGGGGAGGCGAGTTAGAAGGATGTGACATAGTTTTTAGTCGGGAATTTTAGGAAATGATCAGGGGAAATCAGGGAAAAGGTCGGGGATTTCATTGGTCAAGTTGAGTAGACACCATGTTATATTATTGGAAGTGTACTCGCATCGTGTGAAAGGAAAGTGACAAACCATTTTATAAAAACCACCCTAATTACACCCGACCCAGATTCAAACCTCGATCTCTCGGTCATCGGCAGTTTAGCCTACTACAAGAGTAACACGGTAGGCCATGCGGCCACTAAAGCGGGTTTCTTAAGTTTTAACCATGATTATTGATTCTGATTCCTAAATTTTTACCTTGATTGTGGAGTCTGATTCCGATTCAACATTTACAATTTCACTTATTTTCCATGCATTCAACCTCACATTAACGTTTAACTATTTTCTATTTTATTAATATACTGTAGCCTAATGTGGTTGAAAAAAACTAAAAAAATATAATATATTGTATAACACAAAAGTAATATTGGATACATTTAATAATTTTCTGGTACTAAAGTGAAATGGTTGCAATAAAAAAACTACTTGTTTTCGAATATTGCAGTTTTGTTTGGATATCAGAACTTTCATGTACTGAGATTTGAGAGCTAAAAATTGATGTAAGGAAAGTGATAATATTAAAATTATTCTAGATTATTTCGATAACATTAATAATCAAGCAATAAAGTTTGACATTTTTAATTTAATGAATTAGAGCTCTAGGCCAAATAATTGGAAATGATTGGGAAATAAATGGTCAGGAACCCATCATATTAATCATGGTAATTTAGACTAATTTTTACTCAATTTAAAAAAAAAAGATATGTAATAGTGATTATTTTCTTATATACACCTTATGAGTAGAAAAGGTACAGAGGAAATAGTTAAGTAAGTGAATACATCAAAATGTATCACTTAATTACCTACTCTAAACAAAAGCTTTCTTTTAACTATAAACTTGATAAATCCTTGAAATATGATTAGTTATTTGATAACAATATTAACATACTCTGTTCATTACAGTAACAAGGTGTGCAACATGAGTTCAACAAAACTGTAATGATGTCAATATTGTAGGATTAATAAGATGATTTTAATACACACAGCTATTTTAGTTTTTAATTCTCTATTCAATTTGACACATTAGAGAAAATATCTCTGCGATCCTCACACGGCCATACCACCTTAGTCTTGCCTTCTCTATCCTGTCCGGGATTGGATCTTCCTTAACTATTCCTCTTACGCTCTCATTTTACATCCTATCAAACTTTGTCACACCAATCCTGTTTCTTTAAACACTTCCTGAAGAAACAGAATGTGTTTACAAATATTATTACACTTAGCTGCAGTCCTATACGAGCCTTTGTCAAATTTTCTTTATTCAGATTAGAAAAAATTGGTAATCCCAATTATTGATGTTATTTTATAGTATGAAAGCCAAGTAATATTTTTAAATTGTTTCACGGAGCTTGAGGTAGCTATAACGAAGCCCAAAGGTTCCATGGACTAGAGTTTGAAAAAGGCTGGTTTAGGATCTTGTTTTTATCCAATAGAAACTTGATATAAGCCGACAATATACTGGACAGGCATTCAATGCATACAAATAATATTGAGACAGTTTTTTTTATTTTGTTTTTCAGAACAATTTTTTTTATTTTGTTTTTCAGAACAATTTTTTTTACATCCATTACTGTTACCAGCCTGTGGCCTGGATCACTTTTTTTTACTAAAGCCAAATATTTTCCACTACCGACTTGCTAGGCCTGTTGTAGCTTCATATGTCTTGTAATATAACTTAAGACTAGGACAGAAACAACGTCCAGTCCCCTTGTCAATTCATAACTGTGAAAGGGTAAACCCACATTTTTTGGCCATGCCAGGAATCGTACCTGGGGCCCTCAGCTCAATGGACAGACATGCTACCAACTGATCTAAGGTATCGGATTCAATCAGAACTGTCGGTAATAAAAGTTTGACTCGACAAACTATTAGATTGTCTCGAAGCCATGAGATGGCGAATAAGTAACAAGCTGGATACAGAGATTTTTTTATATTATACACTATAACAATGTTACTGTCATGTATCTCCAGCATGAAACAACCACAATAATGCAGTAGTGAATATACATAGCACAGAAGTTATACTGTTGTTGGTGCGATGGTTGGCATCACTGTAGAATGGACAATAAGGACACTGATACGATCCACACACTTCACAAATGCTCATGATGTACAACGGTGTGGAGTTGAAAATGGTCTGCACAAAGTGTTCTGGAACAATCAAAGAAATAGAACTGGCTGTACTGTTCTAGGACAGATATCGTTGGACACCTTTCACATTCATATTATTTTCATGGTTATATGAACCCCTTTAGTATTTTTGTATAAGTTTTTCTGCCAATGCATGAAACTTTTTTATGTAACAATGCAAATATTATGTAAGGTCCGTCACATTGTTTTTTTAGAACCATAAAATTGTTAATATCATAGAGAAGTGTATTTTTCTCACAAAAAAACAAACTAAAACATGGTAGGTGCAGCCTTAACTACTTAGTAGGCATGTTCACGATACATTTCGGGAAATTAGATGTTCCCAAAACTCGAGTGGGAAAAATTAATATTAAAAGCATACAATTAAGGACTATCTATCAATGTAACATTTGTATTTAATACTCGTTAACAATATTATTAATTTACTGGAGTTTAAGACAGATACCCAAAATTTCAGCTACTTTTCTTTTACAGCTGCCATACCGAGTCAACACAATTTATTGAGCATCATTAAATAGCATTTACATTTGGCAACTTGATGATATTTATACCCCTGAATAGATTTAAGAAAGAAGAACATATGTTTGGTGAAAAATAATGATAAAATTTTCTTTTAAATATCAAATCATGCACAAAATACACCTTCACCCACATATTTTGCATCGAAACACATCTATTACGTTAATGTTATTATTTGGAACGGCATCCATTTGTTTTGTTTTTTTAAATCTTAGTTAGGCAAACTAGTATTTTTTATGTCCAACCTCGCTTTTTCTGAAAGATTTAGTAACTAAAATGTAAGATAATTAGCTCAGTTGAGAAATGTTTTGGTATTCTTATAGACACGAATGTGGCTCACTTTTATTTATTCAGATTATTTTGAATATTTTGATGCTTTAATGTGAAAGTAGTTAAATTAAAAATTCATAGCATGAATTTTTTATTTAAGAACTCTTTTAGTCAATCTTAAAATATATGTTTAGAATTTATTCATATTCATATTCATACAAAATTCGCTTGATTAAAAATACCCAACAAAGCAATTATTATGGTTGCATTAAGCCTAGGCTTTTTATTTAACATTACTCAACACTTGTTAAGCAAAATATCATAGTTTTTATTTGGAAAATTAAATTCATTTAAAAAAAAGTTTATATTTTTTCGTTCCTTTAAAAATTCTACAAGATTACAGATTATAAATATTAAAAATAAATTTAAGCCTAAAGTGGACCATTATTTTAAAATTTATTCGCGTCCTGTTCTTGGGAGAAATTGATATTTCCCGAAGTGAAGATGTAATTCCCGCGCAGACCCACTACTTACATTTACAAGTATCAACAATGTACAGAATTATTTTCTCACCACATTATAATACCTGTTCAGGCTGTACACTCATGGAATAGGGATGAGGAGGGTAGAATTTTAGAGGAAATGTAACCATATGTGCATGAAGGGAGTGTGGGAAACCATTTAGTAAAAAACAACCATCAATACACCAGACCAGAATATAACCACCCTCAGTACACCAGACCATGATATAACCACCCTCGGTACACCAGACCATGATATAACCACCCTCAGTGCACCAGACCATGATATAACCACCCTCAGTGCACCAGACCATGATATAACCACCCTCAGTACACCAGACCATGATATAACCACCCTCAGTGCACCAGACCATGATATAACCACCCTCAGTGCACCAGACCATGATATAACCACCCTCGGTATACCAGACCATGATATAACCACCCTCAGTCCATCTGACCATGATATAACCACCCTCAGTGCATCAGACCATGATATAACCACCCTCAGTGCACCAGACCATGATATAACCACCCTAAGTACACCAGACCATGATATAACCACCCTCAGTCCATCTGACCATAATATAACCACCCTCAGTGCACCAGACCATGATATAACCACCCTCAGTGCACCATACCATGATATAACCACCCTCAGTGCATCAGATCATGATATAACCACCCTCAGTCCATCTGACCATGATATAACCACCCTCAGTGCACCAGACCATGATATAACCACCCTCAGTACACCAGACCATGATATAACCACCCTAATATAACCACCCTCAGTGCACCAGACCATGATATAACCACCCTCAGTCCATCAGACCATGATATAACCACCCTCAGTGCATCAGACCAGAATATTGTTGAATGCTGAAAACTGTTTTAAAAAAATTACACTTTGACAAAAGAATATATCAAGTGTAAACACATAAATATATTGTAATTAATACATTTGTGCAGCTATAATAATCAAATTAATCAAAATTGTTTGTAAATTGGAAAATGCAAAATTCCATACTTCTTATGGCTTTCGCTATCAAATATAAAATGAATGACATATTTCTCATTCTTACCCAGAAAATAGTATACACTGTAAAATAAGGGGTATGAGCTAAATTATAATTTGAATAATATACTGTATTGATAATTTAAATTAGTTCACAAACATTATCCATACTAACCTCTAGCAAATGCATCGTATAGGAAAGCTTGGCGGTAGAGAGTCATGTTAGCCACTGGAAACCAACGCCGAACTGTGTGATTGAAGCAAGTCCATTCCGATGTTATCTGGAAATATTTGTAAATTATGTTTATACATTGTCATGCGGTATACACTACCATTGGTGGCAAGTACTTTTTTTATTTTTTATTTAGGTCCAAGCTTTTTAAGTCAGCGGTTCTCATACTTCTTTTAGAGTGTACCCCTTGGCCATGACTAAAAGTTTAATGTACCCCCAAGATAAAAAAATTCCAAATGACAGGCTTTAAAAAATATGACCACTTGGTAAATTATTGATCTATATTATAATCTAGTGGGAACAAAATATGTGAAATGTGACAAAGCTAGTTAGAGAAAATCCTACTGTTATAGCCTTAACATTATTTCTTATTGAGAATCGTTATGATCCGTTTAGAAAAAAACATAATTTTACTGTAAAGAGTTGTATACATTTTCTTCACAAATTCGTTCAAAAATAAGTAAACATAAACACAATATTTTCAAATCAAAATTTTTAATAGTGGTTCTGGAGCTGATATATTATAAATCCCAAAGTTTTTCAATGAGAGGAGTGTGGCCCCATGGATTAGTACAAATTTTGATTTCTGGTTGTCCAGTTGAAACTTTCAAGTGGAGGTCCGGCTCCAAATTTAGCCTAATGCGGTACTTGTTTTTTAGGTATACTATGGATGAAAAACCGCTCTAACAGAGATATGTTGTTGAGAAAGACATAATAAACTGCTAATGTAGAAGGCGGCAGGTAGAGGGATGAAAATTCTCAGAAATCAGCCTCCAGCCAGAGCAAATACGAGGAAAAAGAGGGGTGGAAATAACCAGATAGAGGTAATTGCCAACAATTAGGGTTTTCCCTAAGTCCTCTGTTATTTTGTCAACTTTCCTTTGAGAGCTGCCCGCGTACCCCAGTTTGAGAACCACTGTTTTAAGTTATTAAAATAATGCATGTGGAATTGGAATTCTTTCTCCATATTAAGTGTTAAGAATTATTCTTAAAACGTAGTTAATGAAAAGAGAATATGTATGCACAATATCTATTTCATATTAGTCCACCAAAATGGCGTTTTTTATACAGTTTTTATTCAAGATATTTAATGGGAGTCTTACATGATCAAAGAACCAGATAGTTTTTCCTTCTATTGTCCTTGCATCTTGAAGAGTGGGATGTACACCAGATTGTACTATCTTAGTAGCCTCCGACTCGAGCAGATGATACCCTGTAGGTATCTCTACTTCTAACACAGCAGCGCCACTCATCACAGGATGGCGTCTAACCCACCTAATCAACAGGTAATAAAATAACTTAGTTACGACTCTTTCTTCAAATAGTGTCTTCAAGTTTAATAGTTCATTATTTTAGCTTATGGCATACTCACATTTTCTTTAACAAAGACTGTTTATTAGAACCTTGTCCTACCACCCGTTTGGGTTATACACCTGTGTACTAATTACACTAATGTGTTAGGGATTAGGAAGGGTTAATTTAAAGGAAGTGCACATGCATTTGAGTGGAGGGAGAGTGGAAAACCATTTAGGAAAAAAACCCTAAGTGTACTCGACCGGGATCAAACCCTGATCTCCCATCTTCGGCAGTCTAGTCCAACACGAGAGTAGCGAGTTAGATCATGTGGCCACCGAAGCAGTCAATTTACCTCAAGAATGGTTGTCTTGAGGGAAATTGAACTTTACCGCCCAATCCCTTGACCTAGGTTTCATTCTATCAGAACTCGTCGGGGAGGGAGTGTGAAATCTCTTTTAGGAAGTTAATTAACACGTTTCCACAGTTAGATAAATAGGACAGAAACAATCGGTTTTATTCAACAGACACCCAGTGGCAGCAATGTAAAAAGGGAACTTTGTTCTTCTCATAGTAAAATCATTTATTATTAATTTATTTGAGATATTTAACACACACTTTCTGAACCGACTGATTATATCAGCACACGATAATTTCTTTAAGAGAGCGAAAGGGCCTACCAATTTTACCGGGAAAGGTATTTTCCCAAACCTCCCAGGGTTCTTTTACAAGCCACAATAGACACGGGACCGACAGATTTACTTGCCCTCCGTAGAAAATTGTATTACAGATTTTTATTGCTCAGGAAAAATCCGTCCACCCCGGCTTTGTTTGAACCCATGAACAAATAAGATCATTTGAAACATTTGAAAGATGATACTTACTTCAAACAACTCTGTATGGTGATAGAAGATTTATTTCTATATGATGAGTAGAACTCTCTTATTTCTAGCTCAAAACTTTTCTTTTCTGGAGCTTCAGCTAGTGTTTGAGAGTCAACTCCATAGCTTATATCCATCTGCAATATCGCTTGACCACTTCCTCGAGCAATGACATTCGCATGACCCCACACATTAGGTATCTAAAATCAAAAACAATATTGAAAAAAAAAAAAAAAAAAAAANAAAAAAAAAAAGAGACTTGATTTCATAATAATGTTTTATTTATAGTTGATAAAATAATAATTAGGTTATTCTTACTTCCAAACTATGAATCTCTGAAAGTGTCTTGTTAGTGATGTGCATATTTTCTCGAAAGCCAGCCGAGCTGGGTAGTTCCATTGTGATGTCCATGTTTGTGATGTCTTTGATGCGAGCTCTAAAAGAATACTCTGTCAGTGCTTGTAACGCAATCACAGTGTCCTGAAAAGTCCCAGTAGATTATTTATTATTGTAAAGCTAGATTTTTTTAAAGGTAATTTACATACTATGTCTTATATTGGCATTTAAAAGTTTTAATTATTACAGAATTCAAGTAGAAAGGTAGTTAGAAATATTTTGAGCTAGTTGGAACATTTTGATATATGATATTAAATTAACTAGAATAAAAGAAACAGAACCTAAAGCTTTATAAACTTGACATTTCCGCCCCCTTCTCCCTTTAAATTGTCCATCCATACTCATTTTTTTAGACAAATTGATTTTATACATACATAATCACACCGTACCCTGACGGGGTAGTTAATAAACTGTATATATATATATCTCAAAAAACCACGCCATACTTAATCCATCCTCACTAACTTTCTCCACACTTCCCTATCCTTGCATACTCCCTTCACTTCAACAACATCCATACAATCCTCACTAACTTTCTCCACACTTCCCTATCCTTGCATACTCCCTTCACTTCAACATTATTCATACACCGAGTCTTAGATGCTCTTTTATTCTTAAAACTATTAATGTTTATCTTTTTCATATATTTGTCTACAACATTTAACCACATCTTACATGGCCCTACCCCTTCCTTTTGATCCATACACTCTACCTTCATATATTTGTTTTGTCACTTGTTACACACTCATACTCTCAACATGCCCAAACCAAAGTAAGACACTTCTTTCACATCAACCAATTGGGTTCCCTTTCAAACCGCACTACTTCAGCAGATCACATGATGACGTATTAATATTTGAAAGTAGATCTAGTCACATTTCTAGCTTGTATATAAGGTTATTCCTATTAAAATTGGACTGTAACTAATTCATCTGTCACTTAAGCTATAGCATGACATGTTAGTTTCTTACAATGGTTGAAATGAAGCCATTATCGGACATTCTCACAGACGTTAGCCATTGGACTATTGTTTCGGGTATCATAGTGACACCGTCCCTTATAAGGTAAACCATGAGAGCAAACGAAGTGGCCTCCACCGCCAGTGAATCCCCCTCTTGGTACTCTCGATGTTTCAGAAATGGTCTCTGATTCTCATATTTTATATTGTTGTCAGGAATTGGCTCTCTGGACCAATAAAGTTGACCATCTGAAATCCCAAATATCTGGGGTTTTTTATACACCGAATTAGAACTTAACATTTGTTTATTTTCATTAAAAAAATCATTCTAAAATATAAATACAAGCCAGGTCACAGTTGTTGTTAATTTGATTTAGTAAAAAAATAATACCAAGTACTTAGTCATGAAAAATATGGTTGGTGATTAAATAGTAAAACTGAACAAATTAATAGACAAGGATGTGAATCTTAATGAATCAGTTTAACTGGCAGAACGAAAGATGCTTAATACAAAAGGTATAAATTTTTTTTCAAATGCAATTTTTCTAATTTTAACATTGGCGACTGACAGTAAAAATTTTCAAATTCTAATATTAGTCAGAGATATTTTTTTAAGCACTGTGGCTTACTACCTGTTCTGGTATACGCACTTGTACTTTTTACATCCATTACCGTTTCCAGCCTGTGATCTGGGTCAGTTTTTTTATTCAAGCTATAAATTTACCACTACTGCCTTGCTAGGCCTGTCGTAACTTCATATGCCTTATAATCCATCTTAAGACTAGGACAGGCACAACATCCAGTCCCCGACCGTTAATTCATCAATATGAAAGGGTAAACACACGTTTCGGCCATACCGGGAATCGAACCCGGGACCCTTAGTTCAGTATACAGATACGTTACAGACTGAACACACACCTTTACTAACTACCCTAGTGAGCTAGGGATGAGGAAGGTTGAGTTTAGATTAAGTGTACCCGCATTTGCATGTAGGGAGGTTGGTAAAACAATTTTGGGGTGGAAAACTTCATTACACACGATCGAGATTATAACTCTGATCTCCCTGGCAATGATACTCTAGTAGTCTAACACAAGATTGACCATGCAGCCACCGCAGCAGGTGTCGGTTACTCACCAGTTCCTTGTCTCCTAGTTTTATGTAGCAAATTGAAAGCGCTATTCTTCCTGGAACTCTCTGTCAAAGTGAGTGCATATGTGGTGATCGCTATTTCATATGGGTCCGATAGTGTTGTCAACATACGTTCAAGATATCTGTCAAAAGGAAATAAAATTTGAATGTTTGATTGTTCCTCTTTTAATTCTTATTATACAAGCACTGTATTTCCTCAAATATTTTAAAAAGGGTTCTCTTTACCAAATTTAAATTAGCCTACTAAGCAATTTGTTTTTTTTATCACTATTCACAAACTAAAATTTAACACAATCTGGCTAATTCTTTGAAGGTTGTATAACATATCGTTCAGAAATAAATTTATCTTTGTATTCAGGCTTGTTAGATTAGTTTCATAGAGACTTTTCAATTTTGAGTCTTAACATGACCAATCTTTCATTCGCAGCTCTTACAACAGACTAAAAAACAAGCAAGGACTTTGGCAGTGACGTCAAAAAATATCTGGCAGCCCTGACCGTGCATTACCATTTAAACCTGTACTTCTTTTTCCCACCAAATCGAGTAAAGGCACATTTTGACCTGATATTTTGTTAGTTTTCTTGGTGTTGTAAATATTTTGGTCATTATTTTTACACTTATTATATTCAGAATTATCATATTTATGCATATATATTACTTGGGCAAGTCATGTTCCTTAGCTGGTAATGTTACAAACATTATTTTAGTATTCTCATATATATAAATATGATGGTATATATATTTGAATGAATACAGCCAAGCTCACTTGATTTTGATAGACTTCAACTTTGAACAAACCCGCTTAGGTGGCCGCATGGTCTAAAGTGTCACTCTCACAGGATACTAGAATGACGATGACGGGGAGATCGAGGTTCGAATCTCAGTCAGGTGTACTGAAGGTAGATTTCAAAAATTGTTTTCCACCCTCCCCCTATTCATATGCGGGTACACTTCCTCTAAATGTAGCCTTACTAATCCCTATCATTAGCATAATTAGTACATAAACATATAACCCTAACGAGTAATAAGATGTGGCGATAAAAAAACATTTAACAAACAAAATTGTTATCTCCTTGAAAATTCTAAATACCCACAGTTTTGTTAAAAGAAGGAATTTTTTTAAATACCTGTAACATGAGTGTATAGTTTTTTTTTTGTTTTTTTTTGTACAGTCAAGTCTTATTATCCATTCAAACTATTGGGTTGAAATGTTAGAGGTAAAATTTAGAGGAAAAGTACACGCGGTAGAGAAGAAAGCCATTTTGTAAAAAAAAAAAAAAAAAAA